>VMDO01002926.1:105972-155063 GCA_007922755.1 Pedetes capensis | reverse complement strand
GAGTTGGTATCCGACTCATAGCGACCCTCTGTACAACAGGGGAAACACTATTGTCAGTGCTTCTCTGCTGTTCATAGGGTTTTCAATGGCAGATTGATTTTTGGGAGGGGGTTGCCAGGTCCTTCTCCCAAGCCTACAGCTTCTGGTGTTCCCAGGCGGTCTCCCATCCAGGTACTAACCAGGCCCGACCCTGCTTAGCGTCTGAGATCTGACGGGATCGGATGCCACAGGGCTACCGCTGCAGGCCCACTCCCATCAGGTGATCCATAAATGCCTAACTAAAGGCAAATGAAATGCTAAACAGCTAATTACAAGTTGTTGCAAGATCCTGGCTCTTCGCAGAGAGAATTACGCGTGATTGCCAGGGGGTTGCTTGTTGCCCAGGTGTACGAAACATGAGATTGTTCTTCTCTAACTGCTGCTTCCTTCCAGAGGGAGGGCCGTTGTGCTAAGATTGCTGCAGTAGAATGTTCGGAGGGCAGGATTCATTAAAATTCTAAGTCCCAGGATTCTCCACTATCGAGTCTCGTTCAGGAGGAAGATAAGTGGATTGTGATTTCTGTTTCCACGAAAGGAGGCACCCGGCATCTTTTAAAGGAAATTGAGAGCCCAACGGTACCCTAGACCCTTGAAGAGGCCTGGGAGTAGGCTCAGGTGCTATGCGGAGCCAGAGTCAAGGCTGTCTCAATGTAGTTTCCCAAAATAGACACTAAAGTGGCCCAGTTCACAAATGATAATCAATTATTTGCAGTGACAGTGTTTAAAATGTGCAATTTAGTTTCTGGCTGGTTGAATGAAAAACGAGCAGCCGCATCATCTGTCAAGGTAAATAAGTGAGGGAGAAAAGGCATCTATTTTAGTAAAGGAAGAGATTGCCATGGTAGCTTTCCCAAGATGGCTACTTACACCATATTTATTTTTGTTTTATTTCTTCTCTTCTAAGGACAGTGGAGGCTGGGATTTAGCTCAGTCGGTAGAGCACCGCTCTGCAGTCTCTGAGGTCCCGAGTTCGATTCCCAGCACCTCAAAAATGGGAGAAGGGCGTGGCAACCCACTACCAAGACAATCCCAAAACAATCTGCCATTGAAAACCCTATGAGGGTCACTGTGAGTCAGACACAACTCGACGGCACCTAACAACAACAACAAGGACAGCAGAGGAGAGCCTTATCTTCATTTTATGAGGCTACCGAAAGAACAGCAGTCTCTTTCCTGCGACAGTCTCAGCATTATGCATCAGGGCTGCTAGCTTGCTCTTCTGCCCTTTGTTATTAGAAGTGCTTAGAAAAGAGTACCCGACTTCTCAGGGGTTAATCAGTTTGTGCCGCTTAGCTTCACGTGAAGGTATAATCTCCCTTATCATCAGTGCGGATGACTGTGATGATTGCAGGCTGGGTCCTACAGCCCCATCTCTTAGCTGTGTGAATCTGTAGGGAGAAGGCTCTGAGGGTGTGAAACCTGTAGGGGGGAGGCGAGGATTCCTGCCAGCTATGCTGCTATGAGCCCAGAACTCCTTCCTGATTCCTGAGGGATTGAGCAATCTGCTGGGTATCCTAAGTGTGAACACGTTTCCTCCAGCTCCTCATGCTCTGCTTTCAAGATCACCACTGGAGGTCTGGAGCAGCAGATTTGTGCAATGGGTGGGCATGGTCGAACCCGTCCCAGTTTCCTGGGAGGTGAGCGACTCACTTTACTGTTTTAAATGATGTGGAGGGGGATCCTGGCAGGATGCAAACCCCGCCCCAGCATCCAAGCTCAACCCATTGCAGAGCATCTGAGGGAGCCACTGTGGTACTGGGAAAGATTTTACAGAGAAGACGGCATTCCCCTACACACCACGGCTCAGAGGCACTGTCACGTGACAGGACTCTGGGCTATCTGAACACAGGTCAGACCTACTCTGAAAGATGTTACGGTTCCATTGAGATAATCAACAAGTGAGCTGAATTTAGGTTCTTGCAAAAAAAAAAAAAAATCATCTCTTCGCATGGAAGTGAGAAATATCAAGAAAAATACTTTGAAGATGCTCTTTAAAAAAAAAAGAATTGCATGACAACATCTCATGGCAGACAAATTTGGTTAGTCATTTAAATACATTTGTCCCCCCTTATCCTGTAGGGTAATTTTCTAAGACCCAATGGATGCTGGAACTGACATAGGACCATAAGCATATACCATATTTTTTTCCCTATATAAACATACCCATGAATAAAGTTTAACTTAAAAACTAGCCAGTAGATTGGAGATGCATGTAGCTCAGTGGTACAGCACTTGCTTAGCATGTATGAGGCTCTGGGTTCTATCCCCAGCACTGCAAAAAACAAACAAACAAAAAGACAGAAAACAAAAAAGCAAACAAAGGAAAAGCCACAGTAAAGAAATAAGCAATAACAAATAATAAAATAGAACAATTACACCACTATGTTGTAATAAAGGTTATGAATGTGCTGACCTATTCTCAAAGTGTCTTACTGTACTGTACTCACCCTTATTCTTATGATGGTGTGAGATGCTACAATGCCTATGTGAAGTGAGGGCAATGGCACTCACTGGCTTTGTGATGTAGAGGGGGCTACTATGTAAGCGTTACTTGAAGGTGAGTACTGAGAGACTATGACAGCTGATCGATAACTGAGAGGCATGCTAAATGACTAACGAGAGGATAGTGTACACCGTGTGGATACGCTAGACAAGGGATGAGTCACATCTGGGGCAGGATGGCCCACAATATCATCACATTCCTCAGTGTGCAATTTAAAAATTATGAGTTGTTTCCAGAATTTTCCATGTGATATTTTCGGACCACAGTTGAACATGGTGAAGACACTGGAGAAAGCAAAATTGTAAGGGAGAACTGCTGTATGTGGAAAAAAAATCATCCTTAGGTTTAAGAGAGTAAGCAAGGATTTTGAATTTCCAGATTCTTAGCTACATTGACCCAACTATACACCACGTATGCTTCACTGTTGATTTTGCCGGTGCAAAAGATGTTTATTAAGTCCCTGCTAGAGTGCTGTGTTTTCTCACACAGCTAGATATCAGTCAGGGTTTTCTCTTCAGAAGAATGCTATTAGAAACTAGAATCCATCAGATGTGGTGTGCACACCTGGAATCTTACCACTCAGGAGGCTGAGGCAGGAGGATTGTGAGTTCAAGGCCAGTGTGGGTTACCTAGGGAAAACCTGTCTCAATAAGAAACAATAACAACAACTCAACCCCCAAAAAACGATTAGTCTTTCAAAGACTTTCACATGATGGCTTGTTCTCTTACTCTTTATTTTGAGCAACATAATACCTTACCTAGTGTTGGTTTTAAACTAGAAGACATTTGGTAGGATTGGAGAGGTGGATGTGAGGAGAGAGGGATAATTGAGGGATTGATTTAATGTAGAATTGGTAAATCTCTACTGCCCTGTCATTATGTTTTTTAAATGTTGGATGAATTAGACATGATTTTTAAATAGATCTTCTAAAGTATGCTCTTAAAAAGTACAGTGAGATAATCCTGGAGATTATAAAAAGTCACTGGATGTATTTTTCAAAAACACTGTTATAGTGTTACATGAATAGGTCCTTGTGATCATAGAGAAGAAGAAAAATGGGGACGGAAGCAATATTTGAAGACATACTGGCTGAGAATTTTCTAAGACTGATGAAAGACATCAAACCACATATTCAAACCCAAGCAAGATAAGGAAAACCATGCTGGCACATCTTTACAACTTCCAGAGAGAAGAAAGATACATTTCTAACAAAGGAGGAACAATGACACTGAAGGCTTTGTAACAGAAAAGATGAAAGCCATAATATCGCTAAGTGGCATCATTAAAATGTTGAACAAAAAAAATCTAGACTCCATACTGAACAAAAATTCCTTTTAAAGGGAAGATGAATAAATACATTTTCAGATGAATAAAGTAGAACTTATTCCTTGCCAGCAGGGAATCACACTAAATCGAATTTCTTGTATCATCTCTCTTGGACACTGAAAGAACAAACAGCAACAACAATGAAAAGATAATAGAGATGGAAAATTTCAACAACACAATTAACAAACTTTACCTAATTTATAAAACTCAACGAATTCATAGAAAACTGCAAAATGCACATTATTTTCAAGTGCAAATAGAACATGTACCAAAATTGAGCATGTGGTGAGCGAGAAACTAAGTCTCAATAAATTTCAACAAATTAAAACCTTATTTCTATGTTCTCTCACCACAGTGGACTTAAGCTAGGATCCAGCAACAAAAATTTAGCTAGAAAATCCCCCAAATGTTTGTAAATTAATATGGTTGTATATAACCACAGATCAAAAGACATCATGATGGAAAGTAAAACAAGATTTTGAACCAATTACAAAAAACAGCCTATCATATCAGAATTTAGAGAATCCAGCTGCTACTGTGCTTCAAGGGGAATGTGTAGCCTTAAACCCATGTCTAAAGTATAAAAACAAAGGATGAAAACCAATAATTTTGATATTCACACCATGATGCTGGGAAGAGAATGGCAAATTATATCTAAAAGAGAGAAGAAAAGGAATAATAAATAGCAGAAATTAATGACATGAAATGAATGAGATCTATCTGAAAATCTAGTATTTTCAAAGAATCAAATAAAATCGATAAACCATGAACAGGAAGGAAAGAAGAGATACTACTACAGTCTAAGAAGGGTGATCAACTGTCCTGCTTTGCCTGGAATTGTCCCAGTTTTAGCACTGAGATTCTCAGGCCCCAGAAAACCCTTTATTTCTTAGCAAATAGGACAGTCGGTCACATTGGATCCAACAGGCATTGTAGAAAGAGGGTATGAAAAACAATGCTATACCAATATGTTTGACAACTAAGATGAAAGAGACAAATTCTTTGGAAAACACAATTTACCAAAAGAGACACAAGAAGAAACATAAAATCCAACTAGTCTAATAACTAACACAGAACATGAACCAATTATTAAAGATTGCCCATGAAGAAAACTGTAGGACCAAATGCCTTCCCCAATCAACATTCCCAAACATTTGAATAAAAAAATTAACACAAGTATTACATGAATTCTGAAAGAGCAAAAACACTGGAAGTACTCTTTGATGTATTCTGTGAGACCAGAATACCTTAATATAAAAACTGACAAAGTCATGACAAAAAAAGGGGTTGGGGGGACATAGACCAAGGAAAGGACTTGCAGACTTTTCCTCCAAAAGAGGCCACAGGCAGTGCATCAATAATTGAGCTAGGTTGTGAATGCCTGATAGGAGTGTTGGGGTTTGTTAAGTGGACAGATACCCTAGCAGTATCAACCAGTGTAATCCAGTAATATACAAAAGTGATACAGCTATTCTAAGATTTCAAAGTAGTTTCAACAATAAAAATTCATCACATTAACAGAACAAAGAAGAAAAACTGTTAGATCATTTCAATAAATGTGGAAAAAAATGGTAAGATTTGACACTTCTTAAAGGTAAAAACTCTAAGTGAACTGGGACTAGACAAGAACCTGTGGGGGACAGTGGCACTCACCTGTAATTCCAGTGACACAGGAGGCAGAGGCAGAAGGACTGCAAGTTTGAGGGCAGAGGCAGCCTGCATAACTTACTGAGACTCTGACAAAAAATAAAAAATGGGCTATGGGTGCAGCCCAGTTGTAGAACACTTGCAAAGGAAATGCCAGGCCCTAGGTTCAACCCCCCAAGTATGGAAAAAACAAAACCAAAAAGAAAAACAAACTTCCTTAATCTTATGGTTGGTATCTGCAAAGATCAAAGCAAATAATACCATCCCCCGCTGACCCCGAAGAAAATAGCGTATTTCACGATTAAATACTGAGATCATGGGAATGGGACAAGGTTGTCTTCCACCACCCCTGGTCAGCACTGTGCTGATCCTAGTCAGTGCAGTAAGGGAAGGGGGGAAAATGTAACGATTATAAAATAAAAAATAGAAGATGTTATTTGCAGGCAACCAGTTTGGGTAAGTTGAGAACACAAAAGAAGTTTATTAATTAAAATTAATAAATGGATTGATCGGTCACAGGCTATAAAGTCAATATACAAAAATCATTGTATTTCTATATACCAGCAAGGCAAAATTAGAAAAAGAAATTTAAAAAGTCAATACACTTCATAGACATTAGAAGCTAACAAGGTAAAAACACAACCCACAGAATGGGAGATGTTTGCCAATCATGTAGTTGATAAGGGTTTCATATTCAGAGTATACAAAGGACAACTGTGGCTCAACTAAAAGACAAAAAACCTAATTTGAAAATGGGGAAAGGCTATGAATAGGCATATCCCCATAGAAGACGTAAAAATGGCCAAAAAACCACGTGGAAAGATGCTCAGCATTACTAGTCAAATTAAAACCACGATCAAATACTATTCCACACTAAACAAAAACTCAAAGCAAAATGTTAGGAGTAAAAAGTGTTGGTGAAGATGTGGGGGATATTGGACCCCTCCTCTGTTGCTGGTGGGGTGATGAAATGGTGCAGCCACTGTTGAATAGTTTAGCAGCTCCGCAGAGAGTTAAATTTAGAAGTATGTACGTGAGCTGGCAATTCCGCTCCTTGTGATATTCTCGAGGGAATCAAAAAGAATCCTCAGATACTTATGTGACTGTGTACATGGCAGCGTTATCGTAACTAAAAGAAACACCCCAAGTATTTATCAACAGGTGAATGGGTAAGCAGCAGGTGTATACTTCCTATATTGTTTATTTTCTGCATCTCCTGCTGCTTTGACATCACGGGCCTTGCTAATTAATAGAGGAGCAAGTGGCCCTCCCAGGGTTGGCCAATTCCTATCGTTATTTTTAGGTGCTGCAGAGTTGGATCTGGCTCATAGTGACCCTCCTAGGGTTTTTCTTTTCTTTTCTTTTCCTTTCTTTCTTTCTTTCTTTCTTTCTTTCTTTCTTTCTTTTTTTTTTTTTGTGGTACTTGGGGTTGAACCCAGGGCCTTGCGCTTGCATGCTTTGCAAGTGCTGGACCACTGAGCTGCACCCCCAGCCCATTGTTTTATTTTTTGAGACAGGGTCTTGCTAAGTTACGCAGACTGCCTCTGGTCTCGAACTTGAGATCCTCCTGCCTCCACCTCTGGAGCCGCTGGGATTACAGGCATGTGCCACCATGCCCAGCTGCTTCTCATAGGGGTTTCAATGGTTGATGTTTTCGGGATTATTTTTGGAATGGGTTTCCAGGTCCTTATCCCATTTTCTCAGTGCTGTGGATCAAACCTAGGGCATCAGCGTGTGTAGAGAGGCACTTTACCAACTGAGCCAAACCCCTGCCTGGTGATTAAGTTAAAAGCAAGCAAATACCCCTTTAAATGTTTATTCTTCCTTTGAATGGGGAAAATGTTGGGGGCCCAGCGATTTGATTCCCTAATAGACAGCTGTTAGAGCCCTCCCACATGCCTGGCTGCCTTGAGCAGAGGCCTGTCAGCCCACTTGTGGCACTCCAGCTGCTTTGAACACATCGTGAGTCACCCTCAGCTGCTTATGGCCGAAGCACAACTCTAGCTCCACAAGGCACCATCCCAGCCACTATTATTTCAAACAGCTTGCACGGTCCTTTGCCATCACATGCCTGGGTGAACTCCAGCAGCCATTTTCACCAAGGCCAGAGGGGGAGCACTTCCCCTGGTGGACTAGCAGGAGGCCTGTGATTGGTGCAAACACAGTCCTTCATTTGCTAAAGACTGCGCCATGAGTGGTGCAAGCACAATTCTTCATTTACATGAAGTGCTGTGCTGCGATTGGTGCAAACACTCTTGTCACACCACTCCTGGCTATGTAACCAGGCTGTTAGGCTCAGTTTTGGGGTCAGCCAGGACACATCCTCCTGTGCCGCCCTCTGGTGTTGCAACGTTATTGTTGTTAGCTGCCGTTGAGCCATGTCCGGCTCCTAGTGACCCTTATAGGGTTTTCAACGGCTGATTGTTTCAGGATTACCTCGGGAGTGGATTGCCACATCCTTCTCCCATTTTTGCGGTGCTGGGAATCGAACTCGGGACCTCAGAGACTGCAGAGCAGTGCTCTACCAACTGAGCTAAATTCCATCCCATTGCAACATTAGGCCCCGTGAAAGGCTTCTCTCCAGTGGTCTTTTCTTGCCTACATTTGAGCTTTATCCTTAGTAGGGCAGGCCGAGTTGCCAACACAAATAGGAAATGGTGGAAGTAGCAGTGGCACAGTCGCAGCAGTAAGGGTGGCAGCAGCTTTTGCCCTGGAGGTGGCAGAGGAGAAAGCAGCAAGAACAGGAGAGAGTGGCTGAGGAGTTCCAGGGAGTGGGTGGGGCAAAACCAAGAGGGAACAGAGGCTGTGGAAATGGGGGAAATAGAGAGATGCAGGCGTCTGACTCATGCCATGGTATTTTCAGTGGCATCATATGGTTGTGAAAGCTGGACATTGAACAAGAGAGACAGAAAAAGAATTGATGCTTTTGAATTGTGGTGCTGGAGACGTCTATTGAATATACCATGGACTGCCAAAAGAACCAACAAATCTGTCCTAGAAGAAGTACAACCGGAGTGCTCCTTGGAAGCAAGAATGGCCAAACTGCGTCTTACGTATTTCAGACATGTAGTCAGGAGAGAACAATCCCTGGAGAAGGACATCATGTTAGGAAGAGTGGCAGGTCAACGCAAAAGAGGAAAACCCTCCACCAGATGGATTGACACAGTGTCTGCAACAATGGGCTTAAACATAAATAAGATCGTTTGCCTGGCACAGAATCGGCAAGTGTTTCAATCTGCTGTACATAGGGTCGCTATGAGTCGGACTCGACTCGACGGCACTTAACAACAACAACAAGAGAGATGCAGGAGAGGGTGAAGAGCTGAGGATGAAAGGAGAGAAGGCTGTGTAGATCCAGGTATGAGAAACTTCAGGCCCCAGTCACTGGAAGAGTTCCACGGAGCTGCCAAACCTTAAGGTCCAAGGGTCCCAACACCCTCAGCCCAAGAGCTGTAACACCAGCTGCTGTAGAAGCTGAAGGTGCCAACACCCGAGGGGCGTTCAGGGGCTGTAACACTAGCAGGCGCCGTGTGCTGCTGGCCCTCACTGCTGCTGGAAGTCGAGGATTACAATAGCCGCGAAGCGCTGGGGCCACTGGTGGGGAAAGGCTAGACAAACCAGCCTTCAATCTGAGTATCTAGAGCCATAGCTCTCTGGCTTCTAGGTTGGAGCAACCACCCCCACCCCTACCCCCATCACCACCACTCAGGGTTTAGAGCTATAAGCCTCTGGCTCTGCCAGTCCTGTGCGCCCAGGCTTTGGGCACTCAAGGGCTAGGGACTGCCTACGCTAGGACTTCTTGCCTATTTACGATTTCTATCCAGGCAGAGCAGAAACCCAGGCAAATGGCTGGTTTGGGTTCAGAAAATGTTTTTAATGTTTGAACCCAAACAGGTTCATGGTTCGGGTTTGGGCTGTGTTGAAGCCCTGGATTTAGGGATGGGTTCCACAGAGCCAGAAACAATAACTTTTGCTTTTATGATTCCTAACATAATTTATTGTGTGCTCACTAGGCTGTACGCCTCTGCAATTTATTTAACCAGTATGGATGGAACGTTGACCACTGGGTGGAGGCTGATACTGGAGGTCAAACCAAGCAGTCCCTGTCTCCAAAGGGCTCTTTCCTAGAGTAGATGAACAGGACCCAGGTAGATGAGCTAACAAGGGAGACGACTGGGAACTGCCATTGTGCTCGCAAGCATGGACTGGTGTGTGTTAGGGGGCATTAGATACATTATGACACTCAATTCTTACAAGCCCTGAAGTGGGTGGTGGTTGTGGTGCCTTTGAGTCGGTATCTGACTCATAGCGACCCTACGTGCAACAGGTGAAACACTATTGTCAGTGTTTCTCTGTTATTCGTAGGGTTTTCAATGGCGGATTGATTTTTGGGAGTAGCTTGTGGGGTCCTTCTCCCATGAAACAGGTTGTTGTTGTTGTTGTTAGGTGCCATGGAGTCCGACTCATAGCAACCCTATGTACAGCAGATCGAAACACTTGCCGATTCTGTGCCAGGCGAATGATCTTATTTATGTTTAAGCCCATTGTTGCAGACACTGTGTCAATCCATCTGGTGGAGGGTTTTCCTCTTTTGCATTGACCTGCCACTCTTCCTAACATGATATCCTTCTCCAGGGATTGTTCTCTCCTGACTACATGTCTGAAATACGTAAGACGCAGTTTGGCCATTCTTGCTTCCAAGGAGCACTCCGGTTGTACTTCTTCTAGGACAGATTTGTTGGTTCTTTTGGCAGTCCATGGTATATTCAATAGACGTCTCCAACACCACAATTCAAAAGGATCAATTCTTTTTCTGTCTCTCTTGTTCAATGTCCAGCTTTCACAACCATATGATGCCACTGAAAATACCATGGCATGATTCAGACACACCTTCCGTCTTCAATGTGACATCTTTGCTTTTCAATACTCTAAAGAGATCTTTGGCCTGCAGCCGTAGCCCTGTGGCATCCGATCCCGTCAAATATGGGAAGCTAAGCAGGGTCGGGCCTGGTTAGTACCTGGATGGGAGACCACCAGGGAACACCAGATACTGTAGGCTTGGGAGAAGGACCTGGCAACCCCCTCCCAAAAATCAATCTGCCATTGAAAACCCTATGAACAGCAGAGAAGCACTGACAATAGTGTTTCCCCTGTGGTACATAGGGTCGCTATGAGTCGGATACCCACTCGACAGCACCTAACAACAACAAAGAGATCTTTTGCCACAGCTTTTCCTAGAGCAATGCGTCTTTTGATTTCTTGACTGCTGCTTCCACGGGTGTTGATTATAGAGCCAAGCAAAGCAAAATCTTGGACAACCTCAATCTTTTCTCCATTTATCGTGAAGTTGCGTGCTGATCCAGTCGTAAGGATTTTTGTTTTGTTGATGTTTAGTCGTAACCCATATTGAAGGCTATGATCTTTGATCTTCATCAGTAAATGTTTTAAATCCTCTTCATTTTCAGCAAGCAGAGTTGGTGTCATCTGCATAATACAGGTTGTTAATGAGTCTTCCTCCAATCTTGATGCCACGTTCTTCCTCATAAAGTCCAGCTTCTCGGATTATTTGCTCAGCGTATAAATTGAAGAGATAGCCAGAATTGGTCTCTGAAAAACAGACGTTAAGTTTGTATAAAGCTAAATGTACCTGTTTCATCTTCTTTTGACGTACCTGTTTCAACATCAAAAGAAAGTGAAACAGGTACATTTAACTTTATATGAACTTAACGTCTGTTTTTCAGAGACCAATTCTGGCTATTCTCAGGCTCTACATAGTTCTCCGGGACCCCGCCTCAGTTCACACCAAACCCCACTTAACATAAACCAGCAGCCTCGACACCTGCCCCTAAGCTCTCTCTTCCCTCCACCGCCCCAAGAGATTTCCGGCGGAAGTTCGTCCAGGGGCGGAGCCACAGGACCTGCCCCCGCCCCCCTGCCCAAGTCCTCTCGGCTTGACCAATAGAAGCTCCGCTTCTTGCCAGGGCGTAGACGCATCACCCAATCGGCAGGCGCCTTCGTCGCTCTGGCAACAGCGTCCCGGAGATGCCGAGTGGGCTGGGCCTCTGCAGCGCGGCAGCTCGCGGTCCGCGCGCAGGTGTGGGCCGGGCGAGGCGGAGACGCTGGCCCCGGCTGGGTAAGGCCGCGCGGGCCTCGTCGCCCGGTCCCCTCCGCGTGTCCAGCGTGCCGGCGCGCGAGCCCGAGGGCCGCGGAGGGGCCGGACGAGCATCGCTGAGGGCCGCTCTAAGAGGGTGCCGCCCACCTAGGGCCGCGGGGCGGCGATTCGTTCGCTTCCCGGCCCTGCCTCCGCCGGGCAGGCTGAGGCCCTGGGGTTGCTGGGAGTGGCGCGGGCCGTGCGGGTGGAGATGAGTGACGGCGGGGAAGGCCGGCAGTGAGCGGCGGAGGCGGAGGCGGCCTCCTCCCGGGGTCGCTGGGAGCAGCGGGGGGGACGCGCGCGGCGGGGCCTTAAACCTCCAGGTTAAGCGCTGGTTCGTGCCCCGCCGCAGTCTTTACAAGCTCATTAGCAGCTCTTCCCTACAGACGAAGACTGGAGCCCGGTGCGGGGAGGAGGATTGTCCAAAGTCACACAGTTTAGGAAGTTACGAAGCCCGAATTCAGACTCATTTCTGTCTCATGGCCAGATCTCTGCTCTTTTTACTCTTCTTTAGGACTGGACGCAGTTACCCCTGACCCCTCAGACCTCTTCCTTCGGAAGCACTTTGTGAGGTGGACGGTCTGTGGTTTCAGGATTACTTAAGACTGCTGTCTGCTGGGCGCGGTGGCGCACGCCTGTAATCCCAGCGGCTTGGGAGGCGGAGGCAGGAGGATCGCAAGTTCGAGACCAGGGGCAGTCTGCGTAATTTAGTGAGACCCTGTCTCAAATAAACTAAAAAAATGGGCTGAGGGCGCAGCTCAGTGGTCCATCACTTGCAGAGCATGCAGGTGTGAGGCCCTGGGTTCAACCCTCAGTACTGAAAAAAAAAAAAAAAAGACTGCTGTCCATATCACCCCACCTCTCCCTCTTCCTTGTCTCCTTAAAATCTTTGCCTTGCAGAATGTTTTGCTCCTATGAAGAGGGCTTCTGCATCACTTTAGAGAAGAGTGGTTTTTGTTTTATTGTTATTTTTGTTGTTTGCAATCCTGGGTGTCTTAACCCAGGGTCTTGCACATATTTTGCAAGCGCTCTACCACTGAGCTGCACCCTCAACCCCATTTTAATTTTTTATCTGAGACAGGCTCTTGCCCATTTATGCAGGCTGCCTCTGGCCTCGAACTCGTGGACCTCCTGCTTCTGCCTCCAGAGTTGCTGAGATTACAGGCCTGTGCCACCGTACCCAGCAATAATGTTTTTTTAAAATTGCACATGTGCCTTTTAAGGTATGGACTTACAGAAATGCTGCGGTACCTTCATCTATTTAGGCCTCTGCCTTCAAGTCAGGAAACATTTATCTGGCTGAGTTCTGGGGATTCAAAAGTAAATCAGGCATCGCTCCTTGGATTATCTGTGAACATATTTGCCTTTTACCTAACCTTATCGAGAGCTTCTTTGAGGACAAGGATTCTACCCATGTTTCAATTATTTGTGCTTTTCCTTTCCCCTCTATGTAGTGATTGTTTCATGGTAGAGCCTTATAGATACTTGTCAAGAAATGCTTGTTGTTGTTAGGTGCCATGGAGTTGAGTCTGACACACCGACCCTGTGTACAGCAGAATGAAATGCTCCCCGACACTGTGCCATGGCCGGCACTATTGTCAGTGCTACCCCAGACTTTAAATTTTACTCTCCTGTTTTGTCTGCCTTTTCTTGCGGCTTTCCAGCCATCCATTTTTTCCCCCTCTGCAGAGATCCTCAACAGCGTCCATGCTGTGATCCTGACAGTTGACCGACACTCAGGGACCGACCCATCTCTGCAAGGATGTTCAGTAGCCTGGTGCCTGCGCAGCCCAGGCATCTGGTGTTAACAAGGCGGTTGCTTTAGTGAAGCTTCTTTACAGGTGTGTATTGAGAGTGACCGTTTGAAGTTAGTAGATGTGAGAGTCACAGGAAGGCTTCCTGGAGGTCTCCTTCCCCCACCCAGATTGAAAAATAAGCTGCGTGGTGTAGATGAGACATTGTGAGGGAAGACGCCAACAATCATTTTCTTCCTCTAAGCGTCACACGTGATGTCTTTGTGAAGAGTATGTATCTAAAGATACTCCATATCTAGGCTCATACAATGATATGATTGGATTCTTGTAATACTGTATTTAAATATTAATCCACTTTCAAAACAGTATTCTCCAGGATACCCTTAGATTTGGAAGAGGGGGTGTGAAGGGAAAGGATGTTTGAGAAAACCCTGTGCTTGTGGAGACCATATAAATAGGATACACTTCCAGGGCTAAAAAGCTTCATTGCTACTTCTCTCTGCCTGCTTTGCCTTCTTACTGTTATTTTATTTTATTTTGTTTCAGATGCCATTTGTCCTCGAATTCGTGATTGTTCTGCTTTATTCTCTGCAGCTCATTGACTGGCTCAGATGCCATTTGCTATTTTTCTATCTGTTTGTCTGCCATTTTAATATAGCTGCTGCCACCCAGGCATCTGGTCCTGTCTGATCTCAGAAACTAATCAGGGCCGGCCTGGTTAGTCCTTGGATGGGAGACCACCTGGGAACCCCAGGTGCTACAGGCTTGGGAGAAGGACCTGGCAACCCACTCCTGAAATAATCAGCCATTGAAAACCTTATGAATACTAGAGAAGCACTGACATAGTGCCAGGTATGGCACAGTGTTGAAGAGTGTTTTGTTCTGTTTTACATAGGGTCGCTGTGAGTTGGACCTGACTCGAGAGCACCTAACAACTACTACTACTGCTGCCTAATATTTATTGAGCACTTACTATGTCATAGGCACAGCTTGGGGTCTCAGATGGCCTTTTTCACTTAATTCTCATAACCAGCCTATGAAAAAGTATAGTTACTGCTCCATTATTTAGTGACAGAAGCTAAGAGACTTTACAAGGCTGGTAAACAGTAGAATGTAGCTTCCCTCCAGGACTTTCTAATAATAGAACTTTTTGCCATACTGGGGAAGTTGAACCCAGGGCCTTGAACATGCTGGCATAGTGCTCCACCACTGACCTGTACCTGCGGCCCTTTATTCACTTTTTATTTTGAGACAGGGTCTCACTAAGTTGCACAAGCTGCCTCTGGTCTTGAACTCGTGATCTTCCTGCCTCAGCCGTCTGGGTCACTGTGATTACAGGCCTCTGCTACCACTGCCAGCTTGAACCTACACTCTTAGCTAGAACTCTCACACTCTGCAGGATTTCTATACTCTGTAAATCCTGTGTTTTGAGATGACTTGTCATCTGCAATATGATAAAATAGAAATTGTAAGTCAGACTCATGAAAAATACAGATAGAAACAGGAAAATAACAACCGAAGGAAAGAGAAGAATACATCATCCATAAGAGTTAGTAAAGCTGGGCTGCAGCTTTAGCTGTGCACCTCTTGTCAACTTGAGGAAAAGTAAAATTTTAAAGAAGGAAATTAGATTCATCTTGTCCAGGCAAATAAAGCCCTTTCATTTCTCTGGAACAATCTTTTCTAATTCCTAAACAGAGAAGTTTCTCCTGGGGTTCATCACAAAGGCTGGAGAGGGCCTAGATGACTACTAACTGATGAAAGTGTAGTCTCAATGTCCTTTCCAGGGAGAGAGTGGGGACTGGTGAATTTGTTGTTGTTGTGGTTGTTAGGTGCCGTGGAGTCGGTATCCGACTCATAGCGACCCTCATAGGGTTTTCAATGGCTGACTGGTTCGGGATTGCCTTGGGAGTGGCTTGCCAGGCCCTTCTCCCATTTTTGCGGTGCTGGGAATTGATCTCGGGACCTCAGAGACTGCAGCGCAGCGCTCTACCAACTGAGCTAAATCCCAGCCCTGGTGAATTTGTATTGAGTGTGAAATTAAAGGTTCCTGAATAATAGCGGTTTCCACTAGCACCTTCTGAATTTCAGTCCTCTGGGACCTCGTCGTGGTGGTAGCCTGCCCCCTGGGTTGGTTTCAGTCACTTGTTAACTTAGCAGTGATTCATATGCCACAGCTGGTCCCCGTGCAGCCACTGAGGATGACACTGTGATGCTTACTTCCCTGTCTGGAGACTCCTCGAGCCTCGCCCTGCCTGCTCCTCTTGCACAGGTTTTCCAGACTGATTTTTAGCCTCTTCTCCTAGATTGTCCTTTAGTACCCCTAGATGACACTTAGCATCTTACACTATAACTGTGGACCTGTTTTCTGCCTTCTGCAATGTCTGATTTACCTTTCCTTACATTTACAGCACCTGAAAATAACAGCTATCAAATAGTGAAAGCTTAACTGTGTGCCCAGTACTTCATAAGTATGCACTGTGGTGCTTCTGCACCCTTTAGAGGAGTGGCCTTGGCCGTTTTTAAGTCACTTGCTCCATAAGAAGCGCTCTAATCAAACCAGCTCACACAACTTTATATTCAATCTCAGAGAGTTTGTCCATCTACAAAAGCACACATGAGGACCCTGTCCCTCGATTCCAGCTTGGGAATAGTTGCTTTAAAAAGAGAAGTTATTTCCATTTTGAAATGAGGAAACTGGGTCAGGAGGAGGTTAATTAACTTGCAAGTCGTACTGTAGGTAGTAGAGCCAATTTGCCCCATGTCTGCTTGATTCCAAATCCTTTGTTTTTGCCAATTTTCCCAAAGTGAACATGGTCAGTAAATGGCTGGGGTGTGTAGGGAAACATCTGAAAGACTATAGAGGAAACTTTGTAGTATATGTGTCCCAAAATATAACAGAGCATCCATTTGAAGCAGAATAGAAGATTTTTCTCAAGTATTTGGGTTTAATTGCCAAAATCTTTTGTGTTGCTTATGTTTTTTTTTTCCCAATTTAGTCAAGCGATAATCTTCCCTCCCCACCCTGTGATCCCAGTTCCAACAATTTTCGCTTCTGGTGCCATTTATGTTTGGCTGCACACATTTTTTATTCTCGTGTTGAATTATGTTTTTTCTGGATGCCAAAGCAGATGGATGGCACTTTTGTTATGATTCTGATATAAATAGCATCTGTTAAAAACTGGACATCAGTACTTCTCTGGCAAATGAACAAATATATCAGGGAACGAGCTGCCTAATTGTGTGTTTTTGCCCGTGAGTAAGAAACACATGTGAAAGCCTGTGACTTTGTGCTTATTTAGGGGGTATTGATTTTATAACCATGCTGATTTCTCCCTCACCATGGTCTGCAGCAATCACATTCATTAATGTCTCAGAATTCTCTTTCCTTGAAGAACCTACGCTGACCTTGATGTACACTTAGGGAAGAGCTACGTGTAGAACTTGTCACAGTGTCTTGTTTGTGCTCAAAACATTGGTTAGCTTTCAAAATCATGAGCAAAATTAGTTTAAGCTTCTAGCCCTGGCAGTAGGAGGTGTTGATAACCGTGGTCCATCAAGAGCAAAGATGAATGGCTTGCCCAGTGTGTGCCAGGACATGCTGGGTCTAAAAAGCTAATGGGGTCCCCTCCACTGGAGGGGGCTTGATGACTTGCAGGCCTCTTTGAGCCAGCAGAAAAGCCTGGAAGCACAGGATCACAGTGAAAGTCAATGTAGGACCAGAGGGATAGATGGGAAGTATCAATACTTTCCCTTCATATTTATATCTATGCCTCCCCCAAGTCCCACACTGAAGGGGTAGAATGACCCTTGCCTTTGATCTTTTTGTCTTGTTCTTTATTGTTGTTGTTGTTAGGTGCAGTTGAGTCAGTGTCTGACTCATAGTGACCCTCATAGGGTTTTCAATGGCTGACTGTTTTGGGATTGCCTTGGGAGTGGATAGCCAGGTCCTTCTCCCATTTTTGCAGTGCTGGGAATTGAACTGAGGACCTCAGAGACTGCAGCGCAGCGCTCTACCAACTGAGCTAAATCCCAGCCCTTGTTCTTTATTAGGTAAAACAATTCGCAAACAAACCTACGGGACCCAAGTGCTCTGTTAAGGTATGGTTTATTTTGTTTAAGGAGGACAGGAAGCCTCATGAAGGAAAGGGCTATACCTTTACTCCCGAAAGAGGAGTTAAGTGAGCACATGGGCAAGGGTAAAGGAAATGCTAGCAAAAGCACGAATGAGAACTCGGAAATGAGGAACCCCATGGTATATCCAGAGCACTGTATACAAACGTCACCTATGGAGGTATCACCCTGCGCCCAGTTATTAAAGATACGAATGCTCTTTTACCCCACAATTAAGAGTTTGGATTTCAGTATGTACATCCTGGAGAACTAGGATATTTAAAAAAACTTTTTGGAAATGATTTTAGATTCACATCGAAGTTGCAGAGTTGGTACAGAGAGCCCCATCTTCCCCAGGGATCCCATCTTGCAGACCAACTGTAGCATAGTGATCAAAACTGGGGGATGGACACTAGTACGATGTCAACTATCGCCAAGCTTAATGAAGCTAAAAGCTTTATTTGGAGTCTACCAGGTTTTATAGCCACTCATCTCTCCCCCTATTATATGGTTCCATGTAGTTTTAATGTGTATAATTTGACATTGTGCTTTCTTTCTTTTTTTTTTTTTTTTTTTGGCGGTACTAGGGGTTGAACCCAGGGCCTCCAACTTCCATGCTCTGCAAGTGCTGGACCACTGAGCTGCACCTCCAGCCCTTTTTTTTTTTTTTTTTTTTTTACTTTTTTTGAGACAGGGTCTCGCTAAGTTACGCAGACTGCCCCTGGTCTCGAACTCACAATCCTCCTGCCTCCACCTCCCAAGCCGCTGGGATTACAGGCGTGTGCCACCATGCCTGGCTCACATTATACACTTTTAGGCAAGGGAGTAACAACTGTTTTCGCAAGATGAGTTCTGGCAACCCAGGGAGATGGGTCCAACAGAGAAGAGAGACTCTTACAAGTCATTTGAAAGGCTGATTCTGTCATCCAGGCAAGGAGTGTGGACAGGCCAGTGGCATCAGGGTTACTGAGAGCAGAGGGGATTCCCAAGGTGGACTCCAAGCCAAATGGAGAGCACTTGCTAACCAATTTGAAAGGGTGGAGGCAAGAGGCTGCAGCCGGCATTTCTGTCTTGAGTTTCAGGCCTTAGGACTGGAAGTGACTACCTTTGTTCCATTATTGTGAATCCTGAACGAGTCACTGGCCTAGGGTCTGGGACGTAGTAGTGACATAAATCGACTCAGCTCTAGTCTTCAAAGCCTAGCGGGAGACAAGCCTTCATCAAAGACTTTTATCAGTAGACACATCATTAGGAACTGGACTAAGGCCCATAATGGACAACAGAGGTTGCCATGACAGTGTGTAAGGGATAGTGGCCCATGTGGTGGTGTTTAGGAAGGCTTCCTGAGGAGGTGACATTGGCACTGAGACCCAAGGCAGCAGTTCTCAGTGATACCCAGGATGTTGGCAGCAGCGCCCACCCAGAAGGCATGGACCATGCAGAGTCTCCAGCCCCACCCCCACCCCACCCTGCACCGGAATCAGAATGTAGAACCAAGCCCGCCTGTAGTCTGTTTCTAAGAAGGCCTCAAGTCTGAGAACCCCTGAACTTTAGGACAAGCAGGAGTTGAGTCGGCGGAGAGGGAGAGGGATGAGTGGCCTAGGTGGTGGCTTACAGTACACAAGGACAAAAGCCTCCACGCAGGCGGGGCCGTGCCTGAGGTATTGCCAAGGGCCAGTGTGGTTGACGCTTAGGGGCCCAAAAGCAGGTGGGAGTGGGAGGCAGCGGGAGAAACAGGGAGGCCGATGCCTCATCCAGCACAGCGGCCAGACCTGCGGGCTTTGTCGTAAGAGGAGAAGGGAGCAAGAGGCGATCATCAGTGTCTTAAAATGATTGTCCCGGCTGCTGCGAGGAAGCTAGAGGGGACAGAGTAGGGGTGTGTGGCTGGGGTGTGGGAGGAGGCGCCCTGGTCCACCTGGGAAGCCCACAGTTCAGAGCCACAGGGTTTCCGTGCGGTCCTCAGGCAGCCCGCACATAGTGTTAGGGTCGAGTGGACTCTAGGGCTCCCTTGTGGCCAGTGGGCTAACCAGGAAACTGGCCAGCTGTCAGCTCACCCCGTTGCGCTCTTACTTTCCAGCACTGTCACGTTCAGAAATCTTTTCTCTGGAAGGACATGAATCGAAACATCACCAAGGCCACCGAAGTCAACAGCGCCAAGGCGGGCTGCACGAAAACTAGGTGAGCTGCGCCTGCCCCAGCGCTGTGCTCCCCGTGGCTGCCATGGAGGCCATGGAGGCCTTCTGTTCCCACTCCTCTGTCCTGTGTTGGTCCTTCGAGCCAGAACTGTGTAGGAAGGCCCCCTCCTCCTGTCCTCCCAGCAGGCCCTGGCTTCCTGTTCATTGTTGGAGGTCTGACAGCCAGTATTAGAGCCCACTGGGGATAGCCACTGAAGCGCCTATGGGACTGCGGGTCTAGTGGCCGGGTTCCCACTTCCTCCTCTAGGTGGCAGCAGCAGCACAACTTTCAGTGTCTGAGCCCGAGGCTGGGAAACCCTTGAAACTTTCCCTGCTGGATCTGCGGACTTGCTTGAACTTGGCGGGCCTATAAATGGGATGTTGTAAGCTTGTCTCTGCGGACAGGGCGGGGAGGGATAGAATGGCTGCCGGCTCTCACATTTTAAAAGGCTGCGAGGGCACCGCTCTGAGGTGAGACACCTGTTTGACAGCAGGCTTTCTGGCACAACCCGGCCTCTTCTCATTGTCCTGTGTGGGTCCCCCGGCAGGACAGGTATGCAGGGGAGACTGAGAAGCCATTGGGTACCAGTGAATTTCTGAGGCAGGTCCTGAAATGAGACTTTACCTCGGGACGGGGAAGCCCATTGCAAACCAAACGATGTCCACTTTTTCTGTAGGCTCTGTGTCCTGGGCAGCAAGGCATTTGTGGTGCCAGAACCAATCACAAGAAAACAGTTTCCCAGTTGGGTTCAACACAGCATTCGTTATTTTGGGGAGGGTTGCTGAAGTGCCAGGCACGTGGTTAGTCTGGTCCCTGCTGTCACGACGTGTATGGTCCACCAGAGAAAGCAGACTTTGGACAATCATGAGACCACCGCGAGTTAATTAAGAAAACTTTAGACACCGGTCACTCGTTCTCAGTAGCAGGGAGGAGGGGGAGGAATCAGATGGTGTGGGAGCTTCTACTCCGGGTGATGAGAGAGAGGGGGATGGGCTTACGTAAGGCTCAGGCAAGGAAGGTGCGTGGTAGGTGTCTAGGGAAGCTGAGTGTGTGTGTATGTGTGTGGGGGGTGGGGCGTGTGTGGTCTGTGTGTGTGAGGTCTGTGCGGGTGAATGTGGTGAGATTGTGGCGTATGTGTGATCAGTGTGGTGAGGGGCGTGGCGATAGTGTGGTGTATGTACGGTGAGTGTGTGTCGTATATGTATTGTGAACGTGTGGTACGGGTGGTGAGTGTGTGTAGTGTGTAGTGTATGTGTGGTAAGAGTGGTGTGTGGTGAGTGTGGTTAATGCATGCTGTGTGTGGTGTGTGTGTGGTATATGGTGTGTGCGGGTGGTGAGCGTGTGGTGTGTGGTGTATAGGATGTGTGTGGTGTATATGTAGTGAGGGGCTGGGATTTAGCTCAGTGGGTAGAGCGCTGCGCTGCAGTCTCTGAGGTCCCGAGTTCAATTCCCAGCACCGCAAAAATGGGAGAAAGGCCTGGCAATCCACTCCCAAGGCAATCCCGAACCAGTCAGCCATTGAAAACCCTATGAGGGTCGCTATGAGTCGGATACTGACTCGACGGCACCTAACAACAACAACAACAAATATGTAGTGTATGTGTTGTGAGGGTGTGGTGTGTGGTGAGTGTGTGTGGTGTGGGGTGTGTGGTGTGTGGTGAGTGTGTGATGTATGTGGCGTATGTGCAGTGTATGTGTGATGTGTGTTTAACGCATGGTGTGTGTGGTGAATATGTGCAGTGTATGTGTTGTGAGTGTATGGTGTGTGTGTGGTGGGG
Source organism: Pedetes capensis (assembly GCA_007922755.1). Classification (NCBI taxonomy): domain Eukaryota; kingdom Metazoa; phylum Chordata; class Mammalia; order Rodentia; family Pedetidae; genus Pedetes; species Pedetes capensis. The sequence goes on along the minus strand of VMDO01002926.1, from coordinate 133,576 downwards.
GGGGAGGGTATGGTGTGTGTGGTGTGTGTAGTGTATATGGTGAGGGGAGCGTGTGGTGAGCATATGGTGAGTGTGCGGAGCAGTGCGTGTGGGTTAGGAAGAACGTGCTGCCTGAATGACAGGCCCGTGAAACCTTTCCGTTTTCCGTACTTTTGGGGCTCCGGTTACGTGCTGGGTGCTCTGAGACTGTCGTGGATTGGCTGTTTTCTTTCACAGAGCTTGTAGTCTAGATTGTTGTTGTTAGGTGCCGTCGAGTCAAGTCCCAACTCCTAGCAACCCTGTGTACAACAGAACAAAACCCTCCCCTGCTCTGTGCTGTGCCTTGCACTACATCAGTGCTTCTCTACTATTCATAAGGTTTCCAGTGGTGGATTGTTTCGGGATTGCTTCGGGAGCGGATTGCCACGTCCTTCTCCCATGTAGTCTAGTCTGTGTTTCCCAAATAAAGCCACGGTAAGGCAGTGAAGAGGACGTCCACATGAGAGACCGTGGGTGTCAGGGAGGCCTCTCCATGGAGGTGACAGTGCCCTGGAGGCCAAAGATGGGTGGCAGTGAAAGGAGCCAGCCAGGGCAGAAGCAGGGCAGTGCAGCCACAGGGCAGTGGGAGGCTTGGGAAGGGAGAGGAGGCTGTGACCCACTGGGAAGTGCTTACTGGACAACATTTGTAACGCAAAAGACCAAGCCTCCCCCATTCCCCGACAGCTATTTTTGTAATGTGAGCGTCTGTATCGTCACATTCACCGTGCCTACCCACCGTACTGTTTCTCTGTACATTGTCCTAAACACATTATGTTCCTACATATTCTTCAAATTACTATCTATAATTCATTACAATGGAAGAATCCCAGCGGCTCGGGAGGCGGAGGCAAGAGGATCGCAAGTTCGAAACCAGAGGCAGTCTGCGTAACTTAGCGAGACCCTGTCTCAAAAAAAAAAAAAAAAAAAGTAAAAAAATGGGCTGAGGGTGCAGCTCAGTGGCTCTGCAAGCGCAAGACCCTGGGTTCAACCCCCAGTACTTCAAAAAAAAAAAAAAATCATTAAAACATTGTGTTAGAGCTTGAGTTTGATTTGATTTCTGGAGTTGTGGTGTGTGGGTAGCCTTGAAGGCCATGCCGTGAGAGAAGGGGTCTGCTAGGCTGAGGTTCAGCGGGCAGTAGGGACCCTGCTGGGATGCGGGGAGACCCAGCAGAGGAAGGCTGCGCGCAGACATGAGGGCTGCCCTGGAGGCAGGTCAGTTTATCCCCACGGCTGTTTCTGCTTATTGAATTCAGATGACTGGCTAAATTGTTTCTATGATACCCTATCATTTGGAAGCTACTTGCCAGCCAGCTTGCATTCTTATAATTCCTATGTTTAGAAGTGTGGATTGGGGGCTGCTCGCGAGGCCTAAGACGCAGGCAGATGGATGCAGGAGGCCGGGGCCCCTGTGTTCTTAATATTGGACTACGAATCTCTCAAGATGACTGTTTTTTTTTTTTTTTTAAGGTTTTTTGAGACAGGTCTTGTTGCGTAGCCTGAGGTTGGCCTTCTGAGTGCAGGGAACAATTTGCCTTTAACTTACCACAGGTTCTTTGTGAGAGTTGCAGTTACAAGACCGTCCTGCATGCTTGAGGCGTTCGTTCTTGGGGCTAATCCCCAGATCTCCTTTCTTTACCTCACCTCATCGTTCTTATCTCTCACTCGTCACTCACACACGTATGAAAGCTCATGTGTATGTGCATGTTGTACCTTCCTATACCTCCACCAACCAGCCCAGTTGGGCAAAAAGCCCAGACTCTCAGGAGAGTGGGCTGGGATTTAGCTCAGTGGGTAGAGCGCTGCGCCGCAGTCTCTGAGGCCCCGAGTTCAATTCCCAGCCCCACAAAAATGGGAGAAGGGCCTGGCAATCCACTCCCAAGGCAATCCCGAAGCACTCAGCCATTGAAAACCCTATGAGGGTCGCTATGAGTCGGATACCGACTCGACGGCACCTAACAACAACAAAAACAACTCAGGAGAGTCTGGGTCCTGCCTCACTGTTACTGAATGAATTTGGCTTTTTCTTTCTGGCATTTAATTTCTCCACCTCTAGAAATATAAATAATGGTATCTAACAAAGTTAGCACAGAGCTGATGATGAAATGAGGTAACACCCAGCGCTAGCCAAATGGGTACTCCATTATTGCAGCTGAATACAGTGGAATCACCTAAATGTAACATTTTCTGGCTCTTCATTTCATTGTAATGGAAGGCAGGGGACATTACACAGGAGCCTCTTAAGAAACCCCGTAGACTCAACATTGATCAGCCAACTTGAGTACTTCAAAGGAATGTGTCAGACTGTTAAAACCCAGTGGGCTTTGTCCCACCCCACAGGTCCTAATTCCACTGGCTGCGTGGGACCTGAGAATGTGTAATTCCCAAACAGGAGGAGGGGAAGCTAACACTGCTGGCTCAGTGACTACATTTTGAGAAATGCTGCTTTAAAGCCACACACTCTTTTAGCAAAATTTTTCTAAGTAACTACTTTTAAATGGGCTGGAATTTAGCACCGCTCTGCAGTCTCTGAGGTCCCGGGTTTGATTCCCAGAACCACAAAACTGAGAGAAGGATGTGGCAGTCCACTCCAGAGGGAATTCCGAAACAATCAGCCATTGAAAGCCCTATGAGGGTTGCTATGAGTCAGACATGACTCAATGGCACCCAGCAACAACAACAACGACAACAACTTTTAAATGGAAAGCAACTATATTTAAAACAGCCCTGTTAATGGCAATAAAAATATTGTTTCTACTTAAGGAATAGCTCTTTCCCCACTGCAGAGGAGCTGATGGCTGGTGTCTCTTAGGAAAATCTTCAGCCCCTGAGATAGGGCAATTTAGGTCACACTCATCGACTCTAGGAAGACACGGCATCTCATGGAGCAACACTAAATTCCTTTTTTTAAGAAAAACTTGAAGCTTCTAATTTTTATTCTCACTAGACGCATAGTAATTGTACATGTCTCAGTGGATATAGCTGACTTATTTCTTCTGCAGCACCACGGATCAAACCGAGGGCCTGTGCATACTAGGCAGGTGCTGTACCCCAGTGCGACGCCCTGGCCCCAGTATGACATTTTACTATATGCATACAACTCCGAAGGGTGATTGGCGTACCCAGCACCTCCGACATCAATCATTTCTTTTGTGTACGGAACACTCTAGATCCTCTCTACAGGCTATTTGGAAATACACAGTCAATTGTTGCCAACCATAGTTATCCTACCATGCTATAGAACGTTAGAAATTATTCCTCCCTTGCAGCTGCACCCCTGGACCCAGGGACCATCCTTTCTACATGCCCCTACCACCTTCGCAGCCTCTGCAAGGCACTGTTCCACTCTTATGAGATCAACTCTAGCTTCCATGCAATACTGAATTCCTGCACTCTGCGCTAGTGTGGTTAGAGACGTGGGGGTCCCTTGTTTTGTGTTTTTAAAACACATTGCTATGTTCTCTTTGGGCTGGAATTTAGCTCAGTTGGTAGAGGGCTGCACTGCAGTCTCTGAGGTCCCAAGTCCAATTCCCAGCACGGCAAAAATGGGAGAAGGGCCTGGCAATCCACTCCCAAGGCAATCCCGAAACAGTCAGCCATTGAAAACGCTATGAGGGTCGCTATGAGTCGGATACCAAGTCGATGGCACCTAACAACAACAACAACGTTCTCTTCAGTTCTGATGTACCTGGTGAGCCCCTGGAGGGTGTGGTGGGTCAGATTTCTTCCCGTTCCTTGAGCCCAGCCAATGCATGGCCTGTATTGTCTACTGAAGAACGCACTGTTAGTGACTGCTTGCTTGGAAATTGCTTAACACAAAGAATGTTTAGGTAGAACACAAAACAGGCTCCATTTCCAGCACCGTCCAGATTGGTTCTTTGCAGCATGTGTATTGTAACTGAAGTCTTACCAGCTTTCACGGTCTTGCCGTTGGTAGAAATGAGAACTGGAGGGGACCCAACAGGTCACCCAGACCATTCTCCTGCCAGAAGAGGATTACTCCCCGCAGTGTACTCAGTGGCATTAGGAGGAATTACTTTTCGTATGATTATTATTTTTTCCATGCCGTCTTCAACTAAGTGTTTCTTGAATTGAATCACTTTGTATTCAAGTAATAAAGTGCACACCAGGCAGTGCATTTCTGGGTGATTATCTCCCTCCTCAGGTGGCGTAATAAGGCACGAGGCCAAGGCCCCGGCATGCTGTATTGTTATTAGGAAGGGGATTTATGGGGAAAATAAAGAGCGTGGTTCTGTGCAGCAGCAGTCGCTGTGAGGGCTGCGGTTACAGCACATACTCCACATGTGCTTGAAGAGCAGGGGTGGCGGGAGGCCCCGTGTTCATCACCAGCCACTCAACCCTGGGTGGCCGGTGACTCCCTACTGCCTTTGAGGAAGTTGTTATTCATTTTGTAAAAGAAACAGGACAGCCTTGGTTATTGACAACTGTGTGAACTTGCAGTCTGGGAACAGCCCTTCTCGTGGACTCTGAAGAGGAAGCTAGGTCCCCAGCTCCAGGCCCAGCTCTTGGGCAGTGCAGGGCGAATTGCTTGCCTGCCTCAGCACTACTCTGCTCTCTTGTGAAATGGGAAGAGCAATACTGGTTGGGCGCGGGATGGTTCTTGGGCTTTTATAAATCTTAAGCACATTCCTGACTCAGAGTAAGTCCCTAGTAAATGCCAAATGAATTGGATATTTATTTTCCTTCTGAAAATCCTCCATTAGGTTGCTTTTACTTCTTAGACTCCAATATGGATGCCGTTCGTTTCTTTTTCTTGCCTAATTGCCCGGGCTAGAACCTTCAGTACAATGCTGCCTAGATGTGGTAAGAGCAGCCATCTTTGTCTTGTTCCTGATATGAGAGAGTTTTTGGTCCTTTGTCATTAGGTATGATGTTATCTGTGGATTTTTCTTGTTCTTGTTACGTGCCGTCGAGTCATGTCTGACTCATAGCGACCCTCATAGAGTTTTCAATGGCAGATTGTTTCGGGATTGCCTTGGGAGTGGGTTACCATATCCTTCTCCTGTTTTTGCGGTGCTGGGAATCGAACTTAGGACCTCAGAGACTGCAGAGCAGCGCTCTACCAACTGAGCTAAATCCCAGCGTGGACTTTTCTTGGATGCCCTTTATTAGATCAAGGAAAAAGTTCCCCTATATTACTAGTTTGTTGAATATTTTTCTCTCTCTCTCTCTCTCTCTCTCTCTCTCTCAATCATTAAAGAGTATAAGATTTTGTACAATGCTTTTTCTTCATTTGTTGAGATGATCATGTGTTTTTTCCTCGATTCTATTCATGTGGTATATTATGTTGATTGCTTTTTGTATGGTCAACTACCTTTGGATTCCTGGAATAAATTCCACTTGGTCATGCTATATAATTTTTTTAATACGTTGCTGGATTCAGTTTGCTCCCATTTTGTTGGGAATTTTCCCTATATTCATATAGAATATTGGTCTTTGGCTTTCATTTCTTTTGATGACACTGTCTGGTTTTGATATCAGAATAATAATGGCCTTCTAAAATGTGTTGGGAAGTCTTCCTTCCTCTTCTATTTTTTTTCTGGAGATTGAACCTAGGGCCTTTCACATGGTAAGCAAGTCTTCTACCACTGAACTATATCCCCAGCCTTGTCCTCTTCTATTTTTTGGAAGAGTTTGTAACAGACTGGTTTTAAATCTTCTTTGTCATCCTCTTCCTCTTCCTCCTCTCCTCCTCTTCCCTTCTCCCTCCCTTCCTCTTCCTTCTCCTCTTGTTTTCCCTTCTCCTCCTTCTTTAGTATTGGAGACCCAACCCAGGGCTTCATACATGCTACTCAAGCACTCTACCACTGAGCTACACTTCCTGCCCTTAGTTACTCTTAAAATGTGTGGTAGAATTCACAAGTGAACCCATCTATTCCTGGACCTTTTTGTGTGGAAGCTTTTTGGCTATTAATTCAGTCTTTTTTTTTTTGTCATAGGTCTATTTAGATTTCTGTTTCCTCTTCAGTCAGTTTCAATAACCTGTGTATTTCTAAGCTTTTTCAGTTTCATCTAGGTTACCTAATTGGTTGGCATACAGTTGTTCGTTGTATTTCTGTATAGTCCTTCCTATTCTGGAAGGTCAGTAGTAATGTCTGCCTTTTATTCCTGATTTTAATAATTCCAGTGTCTTCTTATGTATTTATTGGCCAGTCTAGCTAAAAATTTGTCAAATTTGCTGATATTTTCAAGTAACTAACCTCTCTTGTTCATTTTCTCTATTGCTTTTCTGGTCTGCATTTCATTTATTTCTGCTCTAGTATATTCTTTCATTCTTTCTGTTCACTTTGGGTTTAGTTTACTCTTTTTTAGTTTCTTAAAGAAGATGCTTAGTTTATTAATTTGAGATTTTCTTTTAAAATATAGATATTAACATCTATAAATTTCTGTCTAAGCATTGCTTTAGCTATACCCCATATATTTTGGTGTGCTGTGCCTTCATTTTCCTCAACCTAAAAATATCAGCCAATTTTTCTTATGATTTTTTTGACTCATTGGGTGTGGGAGCATTGATTTCTACATATTTGTGAATTACCTAATTTTCTTCTGTTTTTGATTCCTACTTTCATTTCAGTGTGGTTAAAGAATATATTTTGGTGATTTCAACCCTTTTATATTTATTGAGCTCAGTTGTTAGAATGCTTGCTGTGTGTGCTCTTGAGGCCCTGGGTTTGATCCCCAGTACCACAAAAATGGGAGAAGGACCTGGTAGCCTACTCCCAAAAGAACAATCCTAAAACAACCGGCCATTGAACACCCTATGAATATCAGGGAAACACTGAGATCAGGAGTTATTTCCTCTGTTTTACATAGGGTCACTATGAGTCAGACCTGACTCACAACAACTAACAACAACAACAACACATTTATTGAGGATTGTTTTATATTCTAACATATGGTCTGTCCTGGAGAATGGTCCATTTGTATTTGGGAAGAATTTGTATTCTTTTTCTATGTAAATATGTTTTTTAGCTGTCTATTGGATTTGTTTGGTTTTTAGTGTTGTTCAGATCTTCTGTTTTCTTGATTACCTTCTAGCTAGTTGTGCTACTCGGGTTTAAAAGGGATATTGATGCCTTCGATTATTTTTTTATTGTGGAAACATCTATTTCTCCTAATTTTGTCAGTTATTGCTTCAGGTATATTGGGACTCTGTTCTTAGGTGAATGAATGTTTATTTTATGTTCATTCTTTCACTAATGCTTTTCCTTTCATCACATATATCTGGGTTTCTAACCTATGTAATTTTTCCTTCTTTATGAAGAATTTTTAAAATATTTTTTATAATCAGATCTGCCTGTGACAAATTTTCTGAATTTTTATTTGACCAAGAAAGGTTTCCTTTCTCCTTCACGTTTGAAGGATATTTTTGCTGTATCTAGAATTCTAGGTTGATAGGCTTTTTCTTTCAACAGTTTGAAAATATTTCATTGCATTCTTCTTGCTTGTACAGTTTTTGAAGATAAGTATGTATGGACTAGTGCTGAGATTTAGCTCATTTGATAGAGTGCTGCTCTGCAGTCTCTGAGATCCCAGGTACCATTCCCAACACCGCAAAAATGGGAGAAGGACGTGGCAATTCACTCCCGAAGCAATTCTGAAACAATCAGCCATCGAAAACCTCATGAGACTCGACTGGACAACACCTAACAAGAAGAACAGTGTATAGACTATACATTCTTGTTTCTGTTCATGTATCCTAAATTTTTTGTTGAACATTGACACTTTAAATAATATAATGTGGCAATTATGGAAATCACATTCTCATCCCTCTCCCTGTTTTATTGTTGTTGCTGTTTGGTGTTCATTCATTTAGTGACTTCTCTGAACCAGTCTGTGCTCTTTGTTATGTATGGCCACTACAATCTTTGGTTAGTGAGCTCAGTGGGCAACTCATGGTTGGACAGACATTTCCCTAAATGGTTGCAAATACTTGGTCTCCCAATTTTGCGGAAGGGCTCTTTGTGTGTGTTGAAGTATTCCTTCAGTGCTTTGCAAGGCAGTTCACAACTCTGCCTTAGCCCTCACTTCCTGCTTGTGCAGACCCTCAAGGTCAGCCAGACGTCAGAGTTTAGGGCCTTTCCAGTCTTGCCTGAGCATGCACATAGCCCTGGACATGATCACAGACCCATGCACATGGGTGGCCTGCCAATTCCCAAGAATATGTGGGAGCTTTTCAAAGCCCCAATAGGCATCTCATTCCCCATCTTTCCCCTTTAAGCTTTTTGGCTACCCTCATTTTTACCCATTCATATATATATATATGGGCTGGGATTTAGCTCAGTTGGTAGAGCGCTGTGCTGCAGTCTCTGAGGCCCTGAGTTCAATTCCCATACCGCAAAAATGGGAGAAGGACCTGGCAATCCACTCCCAAGGCAATCCTGAAACTGTCAGCCACTGAAAACCCTATGAGGGTCGCTATGAGTCAGATACCGACTTGAGGGCACCTAACAATAACTATATATATATATTTCCCACCCCGCCACTGTCCACCCATTCAGGCAGCCATGATTTGAAGAAAAGTTCCTTCTGATTTTTTCCATGAAATGCTTCTTCCCAACAGGCTTTTCTCCCTGGGTGAGCTGCGAATCAGTTCAAATAAAGATGTCCCAGTGAGTGGGGTCTTTCATGGAGCCATGAGGTCAAATAATCATAATTTTCTGGTATTGGGGCTTTGAAGGAGCTCCAACCTTATTTTGACACCTCCAGTCATTGGCAAGCTGCTGAGGTTTTTTGTTTGTTTGTTTGTTTTTGTTTTTTTGCAGTACTGGGAGTTGAACCCAGGGCCTCATGCCTGCATGCTTTGCAAGTGCTGGACCACTGACCTGCACCCCCAGCCCATTGTTTTACTTTTTGAGACAGGGTCTCCCTAAGTTACACAGACTGCCTCTGGTCTCAAACTTGCCATCCTCCTGCCTCCACCTCCCAAGTCGCTGGGATTACAGGCGTGTGCCAATGCACCTGGCTCCTGCTGCTGAGTTTTCACTGGGATGGCAGCTGCTGTTTTCAAGGCGGTTGGCCTCAGTGTTTAGGGTGGGGTGGGTGGAATGAGAACAGGGCGAGTTGAAATGCCACAACACTTGCTTGTCAAGCTGAGATGCAGACGTTTTCACAGGTAAATGCTGCTCAGATTGCCGAAAGCCTTTGGTGGCTTCCAGGGCTCTGGCAGTCTTTGCAGGGCTCTCATTGGCCTTATGGGGGAGAGGGTTTCAGGGGTCCTTCCGTGCTGCTGTCATTCCAGCTTTGTCTCTAACCATGCCTGGTTTACACTGAGGCACTTGATGAGCACTTCGAGAATCTGAACTTTTTTGTTTTTGTCAAGATAAGGCCTCACGTAAGCCAGGCATGGTAGTGCATGCTTGTAATCCCAGCGGCTAGGGAGGCGGAGGCAGAGGATCGCAAGTTCGAGACGAGAGGCAGTCTGCGTAGTGAGACCCTGTCTCAAAAAGTAAAAAAGAAAATAGGCAGAGGGTGCAGCTCAGTGGTCTAGCACTTGCAGAACATGCAGGTGTGAGGCCCTGGGTTCAACCCCCAGTACCACAAAAAAAAAAAAAAAAAAGATAAGACCTCACTGTGTAGCCCAGACTAGCCTTGAACTCCCCATCCTCCCAATACTAGGATTCCAGGCATGTGTCACGATGCCTGGCAAGAACTTTCTACCCCTCACTGCCTATCGAAGAAATCAGTTAGGGGTTGTCCTATCAAAAAGCCTCTTTATTTTCCCATTTTTGAAGTTTATTGGATATGTTGAAAACAATCCAAAATTATGATTTTGTGTTCACCTTAAAAATAGTCTTTGAAGCCGGGCACGGTGGTGCATGCGTGTAGTTCCCAAACTTGGGAGGCTGAGGCAGGAGGATTGCAAGTTCAGGGCTGGCCTGGGTTGCATAGGGAGTTCCAGGCCAGCCGGGGGTGCATAGTGAAACCTTGTCTAAAAAAAGAAAAAGAAAAAGTCTTTGAAACATCCACCAGCAGATCCCTGGCTAGCAGCATTTTATACCCTCCAGCTGTCCTTTCGGAAAGGGAACAGATAGGAAGTTGGCCACCTCCATAATGTATGCTTTCAGATAATGTAATCTGTTCTCTTTTCTCTCTCAGGGATTTAGTGCACAAAGTGGTGATTATACCAGATTGGCAAGCTCTGTATCCTCACACCCAGAAATTCCCGTGTTCAAGACCCCATTCATCGCCATGTAGAGTAAATTCAAGGAATGGTTCCCAAAATACGTGCAGACCGTCTTCTTCAAGTAAGTACTCGTACGCAAATAAAAACTCTTAACAGTAGGTAGCACTTACTTATGTTTAACATACACTGCCAGCCTCAGTTCAGAGGCTACAGGTGATGATCAGTCTCACATCTAACTGCACAAATTAGGTTCTATCATTCTTCCAATATTTTATGGGAAAAACTGATGAAGCCACTGGCCTAAAAGTTTTGTAGTTTTTAAGCCAGTGGGTCGGGATTTGAACCCAGGTGGCATGAACCTGGAATCTATGGAGTTAGCTTCTATGTTGTGTAGTATTCTGACAGTTTTAAAAAAAAAAATTAGTAGACTGTTTTCTTAATAGTTTTAGGTACGCAGAAAAATTGAGCTGAAAATATAGAAACTTCCCATGTAACTTTCACTCCTGACACCTAAATTTTCTCAGTCTTCTAGTTTTATAGTTTTGAGTTTCACACTTAGGTCTGAGACTCATTTTGAATGAATTTTTTGTAAAGGATATAAGGGCTATGTGTAGATTCCTTATTTGAAATGCATAGATGTCCATTCGTTTCAGCATTGTTTGTTGAAAAGGCTACCTTTTGCTCATTCATTGTTCTTGCTGAACAATCTTCCATCGTGTGCCTTCCCACTTGTTTATCCATTCGCCCATTGAAGGACATCCTGGCGATTGTAAATAAAACGGCTATAAATATCTGCATACTAGTCTTTGTTTGGGCAAAGAAGACAAATACCTATGGCACAAAAGGCAGATAAAGGATTACTGTCTTTAATACAAAGAAAAAGAGAGATCATGCCAATCACTAACAGAAACCAACCTGGATTTGGATTCTTCACTCAGCTTTAAAGTAATCGGACAGTTATTTCTCAAAATTACACAACTTTTAATTTCATTCATTTCTGCATTTGTTCACAAACATTTTTTGAGCTGTAGTTTGTGACAGACACCGTAATGGGAGCTGAGAACAAAGAGGTAGTCTGGATGGAGGGTCTGCCCTCTCAGAGCACAGCCTGCAAAATCAGAAGGCCTCTGGGAAATGACGAAGGGGAGATTGGTTTTTGCCTCGTAAGAAGGGGAGAGGCATTCTTCTCCGAGCACACTGGACACTGGTGCTTACAGTTGGCGAGACTTCAATCTCATGGTTGTGTACATTTATGGGAGGATCTTGGGAAATAGAGACTTTATTTCTGATGGCTATGTGTCTGCACAAAACTCAGGGGTTTGTTTCCAAGGAAAAAGAGAATGGGTAGCAGGGGTTAACTTAGCCGTTTCTAACATTAAATGTATAATAAAAAATAGACCCACTCCAGCTCGGTAGCTCTATGTCTGCAGTATAATTTGGGTTTTGTCTTAGTTTATTTAACTAACTTCCGGATTGTATGAAGAAGACTACAGTGAAGGGGCTTCCTGGATTAAAGGCATTTATGCCCTTAGGACTCTTGATGAATGCTACCAAATTACCCTCCTGGAAGCTTGTACACATGTATTCCCCCAGACAACACTACAAGTGTTTGTTTCTATTTCCTAACACAGAATATTGTCTTTTAAGACTTTGCCCATTCGGTATGCAAAAGTAATATTCCATTGTGATTTTAATTTACATTTCATCAATAGTAATGCTAACTTTTTTCCTCAAATTTATTGGGCTTGTGTCTTTTTCTTTTTCTTTTTTCCTTTTTTTTAATTTTTTTTTTTTTTTTTTTTTTTTTTTTTTTTTTTTTTTTTTTTTTTTTTTTTTTTTTTTTTTTTTTTTTTTTTTTTTTTTTTTTTTTTTTTTTTTTTTTTTTTGGTGGAGGGGTTGGTTCCTAGGGGGTTGAACCCAGAGCCTCATGCATACTTTGCAAGTATTCTACAACTGAACTGCACTCCCAGCCCAATTTTTCACTTTTTCTCTTGAGACAGTCTCACTAACTTATGCAGGCTGCCTCTGGCCTTGAACTTGTGATCCTTCTGTCTCTGCCTCCTGAGTCACTGGGATTACAGGCATGCACCATAACACCCAGCAATAATAGTGTTTTATATCTACTGGATATGTCATTGAGGCTATGTTTTTCTTTTGTGAGTTGCCTGTTCATGTTCTTTGTTCACTATCTACTGTGGGTTGGTCTCTGGTAGTGATTAGCATGATCTCTCCTTCTCTCTTTGTATTAAAGATAGTAATCCTTTATCTGCCTTTTGTGCCACAGGTATTTTTCTTCTTTGTCATTTGCTTTTGTTTCTATTGATGGCATTTTTCTTAACGCACTGAAGTTTTTTTACTTTTAAATAAGTAATACGTGTATCCCAGCACCACTTTCCCTTCTCAAGGGCACTGTCAAGTTTGCTGTTCTGTTTTTCATGTACGCCCATGGATTTGTAGCTATATACCTGTATAAATTGCTTACCATATGCTGTGTTAAATAAGTACAATTAATATTGGTGTTGTTGTTGTTGTTGTTGTCAGGTGCCGTCGAGTCGGTATCCGACTCATAGCGACCCTCTGTACAACAGGGGAAACACTATTGTCAGTGCTTCTCTGCTGCTCATAGGGTTTTCAATGGCAGATTGATTTTTGGGAGGGGGTTGCCAGGTCCTTCTCCCAAGCCTACAGCTTCTGGTGTTCCCAGGCGGTCTCCCATCCAAGTACTAACCAGGCCCGACCCTGCTTAGCTTCCGAGATCTGATGGGATCGGATGCCACAGGGCTACCGCTGTAGGCTTTGTTGTTGTTAGATATTGTTTATTTTTTAAATTTTTCTTTGTATTTCACTTGAAATTATTTCTACTGACATAATTTCATAGTTCTTCTACTATGCAGAGTCTTCTTCTGAGCCAAAAACATGAGTTTTATACTGCGGATACGGTGTTTTATAATTTCTACTGTTTTCATTTACTTTTTAAATTATTTTATTTATTTATTTTTTTTTGCAGTACTTGGGGGTTGACCCCAGGGACTCACGCATACTTTGAAAGTGCTCCACCACTGGACTGTACTCACAGCCCCTTTTTTATTTTTTACCTTGAGAGGAGATCTCGTTAAGTTATGCAGGCTACCTCTGGCCTCAAACCTGCGATCTTCCTGCCCCTGCCCCCCGAGTTGCTGGGATTACAGGTGTGAGCCACCATGCCTGGTCCTTTTCATGTGTTCTTTAAAGAGAGTTTCCATTTCTCTGCTGAAACCCCCTGTATCTTTACCATGCCTTTCACTTTTTCCATTACTCTCTTTGGCATCTTTCTTATGTTAGTTGTTGTTAGGTTGCTGTCGAGTCGGTATCCAACTCATAGCGACCCTCATAGGGTTTTCAATGGCTGACTGTTTCAGGATTGCCTTGGGAGTGGATTGCCAGGTCCTTCTCCCATTTGTGCGGTGCTGGGAATTGAACTCGGGACCTCAGAGACTGCAGCGCAGTGCTCTACCAACTGAGCCAAATCCCAGCCCTATCTTTCTTATACTTAGTTTAAATGCCTGATCATTTCTGTATTTGTTTTCTCTGAGGGTCTTCTTAGGCTAACCATTTTTGCTCTTGATTAGGCTATCTTTTCTTCTTCATTTGTCTTGCCATCGAAAAATTAATACGAGACATTTGTGTAAAAACAGCAGAGACAGAAGTGAGTACTATTTACCATCAGAAAGGAATGCCTCTTCTCTCCCCAGGCCTTTGGTGAGGTGGGCAGACTCGGTATCATTGCCAAGGTGACGTGTCTGAACTTTGTTGCAGCTTTACTTAGCTTTAGGTGATGCTGGGTTAACAGTCTTCCCTTCAATAGGCCTGAGCTCTGAGCACTGGTGAAACCCTGGTGATCTCTGCGTTTTTACAGCCTTGCTGCCAGCTTGATGTGTTGAGGTGATCACTGTGATTCACAGCCCTCCTGCCATTTGGGGGGTGGTTCATGGGCATTCTCTTTGTTCTCCGGCTCTGCCCCTGGCCTTCTGCATGTCAGGAGACTGCTGTCCACCATGTTGCCTTGCCTTGGCATTCGTTCACTCACCAAAGGTCCCATGCTCTCCAGAGGGATTTGCCTGCTCTTCTCTGTATGCAGCCCTTCGTGAACCGCTGCCTTGGCTTGGATGACACCTCGTGTGTCTTGAGGAGCAACTCATGTTTCTCCTGCCCTGTGCCTAGCTCCTGATGCGCCCCTCATCCAGGCCTCCAAATTGTAGTTTGTCCACAGGTCTGCAGGTGGCTGCTGAATTGTGGGTGGTTTTCTGTCTCCACAGTCTGCAATGCACCTGCTTTTCCTCACTGCTCTGGAGGGAGAGGAGTTGCCCTTCCACACAACTGAGGAGTGGCCTGTCCTTTCTGGATTTCAGTTGCCGTGCATCCTCAGGTCTCTGCTGGCTTTTTGAACTGTATATATTTTTAGCTTACCCTACTTATTCTCGTCATCAGGGCAAGTGACAGTCTGTTGTGACTTTCTAGCTCCTAAACAGATGTGGAGAGAGTTGTCAAATTGCCCTGCAGAGAGATGGCATCGGCTGGTACTCCTGTCACACCGGCCCCCTTAGGCAGGCCGGGTGCTTCTCCTTTTCAGTCTTAGAAGTTGCATCAGGCGTGTGAAATGAAAGGTTTTCCTACCAGTGATTGCATGTCGTTTCCACTCAGTGTGTTCTGCTGTCACTGAGTGCAGAGTTGGGGCTTCTGGGAAGGCAACAGACAAATCTCATGAGAAGCCTGGCAAGAGCATGAGGTGGAGGCACGCGCTGACCACAGGGTCCCCCGTGACACTGGGGAGGCCCAGCGAGAGCAGCGGCGCGGCTGATGCTCCGTCATGCAGCTCCTCCGTGTGAACCAGCTGCACCTGGGAGAATGCCAGCCGGAGTGGAGAGGAGCTCAGGGAGCGGGCAGTCCCCACTTCCTGAGAATCCTTGGACGTCTCGAAGGAGGTTGCGGCGCCTTCCTCTACCCCGGGGCCCTGTGCTCAAACCCTTCCTCCCTGTCTGCCCTCCCTGGCTCCGTTTCCCGAGATGCTGTCTGTAACCAAAGCGCGAGCGCCATCCCCACTAGGCTCCGGCCGCCTGGCCGGTCTTCTGTTTGCACCTCGTCATGGACATCGCAGTCACAAGCTGCACGATGGGGGGGCATGAGGCAGTAGGCCAAGCAGAGAGGAAACACCACAGAGCTGTTGGTGGGCACGTGTCACCTGTCACGGCACCTGTCACGGACACCACTGTGCCCGTGGAGGACACAGGTACAGCCTACCCTCTGGAGGAGAGAGACAGGAAAGGAGCAGGTCAGCCATAACTCACAAGGTCGTGGAAGACAGCAGCAAGTGCAGCAAAGGTGGCCGACAGGGCAGTGGTGCACAGGGTGGTGGTGCCCAGGGGCCGTTCTAGATGGGCAGTCAGGAGCCTCTCCCAGGTGCTTTATAAACTGAAACCAGAGTGGCGAAAATGAGCCACACTGCCAGAAAGCGGGGTAACATGTCCTAAACAGGGAGACCAGAGAAACCGATAAATAAGCCCTCTGTGAGAATGAGCATGTGACCTCCCGGCAGACGCTTGCCCTCATGCGTAGCCGGCGGCCCTTTTGTGGCTCTCAGTTCTCACATCCAGCTCCAAGGACGTCTCCGTGCCCCTCTGCTTCCTTATCACCCCCTCTTCCCACCACCAAACCATCCATAGGACCTTGGGCAGCTCCGAACCCCCAGGTCGCATCTCCACCCTGCTTGCTTCTGTCCACACTCGGGGCTGCCATCTGTCTCGAGCCCCAGCCCCCTCCCCTGCCCTCTTGGCACAGCCTCCTCTCTGGTCCTCTTCCCTCATTTCTTGCCCTACATTCCATCTCTGTGTGGCAGCCAGGATGGTCTAAAGAAGCACGTGTTCATGTTGCTTCGCTGTGGGACCCCCACTCCCAGCATGCTGCTGCACTTTAAGAAAATGCTGGGTCCTTTGTACCGAGGGCTGGAACCCACAGGTGCTGGCCCTGGCCGTCACCGAGCCACCTCTCTCTAAGCACATGCCACATCCGCACACTGGCTGCTTTGCCTTCCTGGACAGACGGAGCTCATTCTCACAGAGGGCTTCTTTATTGGTTGCTGTGGTCTCCCTGTTTAGGACACGTTACCCCATTTTCTGGCAGTGTGGCTCATTTTCACCACTCTGGTTTCAGTTTATAAAGCACCTGGGAGAGGCTCCTGACTGCCCATCTAGAACGGCCCCTGGGCACCACCACCCTGTACACCACTGCCCTGTCGGCCACCTTTGCTGTACGTATTGCTGTCTCCTGCAGCCTTGTGAGTTATGGCTGACCTATTCCCTTCCTGTCTCTCTCCTCCAGATGGTAGGCTGTACCTGTGTCCTCCAGGCATAGCAGCTGACAGGTGACAGGTGCCTGCCAACAGCTCTGCGGTGTTTCCTCCCTGCTTGGCCTACTTCCTCACACCCCCCATCTCCCCTGATCTCCACATTATGGACTTACCTTTCAAGTGGGTGTCCCACTTCGGTACCCCACACTGAACTCATTAGCTTTCCCATCAGCCTTTCTTCTCTTCCAGGCAACTGTTGCCCTGGACAGAAACCATAAGAGCAGAGCTTGAAAAAGCACTGGTCATAGTAAGGTCTCAGCCCTGTGGTGTATGCAAAGGGCCTCAGGAACAGGTGGGACCTGGAGAAGCCGGGATGACGTCATGATGGGCTAGAATCAGTGGAAGTCTGTCTCACCAGGATCAGCGGAAGTCTGTCTCACCAGCTGCGGGCTGGAGCCTCGGCTGGGCTCTTGCCCAGAACACCTACCTGTGGCACCTCCGTGTGGCTCCCTGGCTTCCTATAGCCAGGTGACGGGTGGGAGCATCTGAAGGCACCTGTTAGGGCCTTGTCTTGGAAATAACACAGTCAGCTCTGGAATCACACACGTCACGCTGACGTGCCCATCCTGCCACAGTCCTGGGCCCACTCAGACTCAAGGAGGAAACACACCCCACCACCCCTCATTCTTTTGGGGAGGAGATTTAACAAGGCATTGTAGGAAAAGCCCGTGTGCTGGGAGAGCTTGCAAAATACCATCTGCTGCATCTTCAGCGGCTCCATCTCTCAGTGGAGGATGTGACCACCCGTCAGGCTGCCCAAGCTTCATCAAGCTTCATCCTCCTCCCTGCCTCACCTGGCACATCGGATCCAAAGCTCCTGCAGACTCGGCCTTCTTAACCCCTCTTTCAGTCAGCCCTATGTTTTGTTCTATGACCATCAGTCACGTTAGGACAGATCTGTGTTAGTACTCACCTGAGCAGACGTGATCACCTGCCTTTACACCGCCGATCTCCTCTCCTCCCTCTTCCTCCTCTGTGTGGTGCCAGAGAGAAGTGGAAGAGGGGAAAGTGGGCTGTGGCGCTCCTGATGCAGGTCCCACTGTGAAGTCCCCTAGCCAGAGCAGGACTCAGCTCCTTCGGACCCTTCCCATGTCATCCCTGGCAGACGCTGCCCCTGCCTCTTCCCTCCCGGTCCTCCTCACAGCAGCCACCACGCCAGCCCTGCCCCTTGCTCTCAGGATCACCAGGCAGCAATTGAAGTGTTACCACTTCCCAGTGAGAAACCCTTCCTCAGCCTCCTACCTTGTCACCCCGAAGCAACCACTACTTTTCTAGGTGTCCAGTGCTTCCCATGGACACCTAAGCCTGTCCGCACGCCTTCTTGCTTTGTCCTGGCTCCCTCATCACCTCCCTGGAGAGGCTATGGGGATAGAGAGCAAGAGACATCTCCAGTCCTCCAGGCCTGAGTGCTCAGCCCCCGGGGATGGACTGCACAGCCTGGGGCCATGTGGAAGTCACCCCAGGACCTGTCCAGGGTCTGGCCTCACAAGGGGAGAGCAGCATGACTGTGGGGTCCCAATGTGGCTTCCCTTGCACCACCTCCAGCAGGAGACAGCTCAGGCAGCCCTTGCCATGAGGAGACCCCAGTGGCCCTGGAGTTGGTCCACGTTGAAACTGGGGTCCCTAGGGTCTCTGATCTGACCCGGTCCACCCCAAGGCTAAAGCCATCACTGACCTCAGGCTGGAAATGTCCAGTAGTTTGATGAGAAGCTCTGATTCCAAGAGGGGAGGGAGAGTCATCCACCCCTAGCTACTGCTTATGAATAAGGTAAAAGATGAGGCAGTGGTAAAGCCATTTCCCTTACATCCTGAATCTACTGAATAAACTTCGGCTGTTAGGCCTTTGCCACAACCCTGAGGGATTTGCCAGGCTACTCTTATTCTCGGCCTCCTTTTCCTACTTAGTTACAGATACACTGAATGTCATGTCTTCACTCTTGTGCCGACCTATGTCAGAAGTTGGTTTGTAGTTGCTGTGTTTACTTGTTCCTGGGTAGTGTCCCTACACTTGTTTTCATGTGTGTGGAGAAGAGGGAGGCTTGGATTCTTCACCTCTCACTGGGACCTAAAATGTTGGTTAGGAAACACTTCCTGTCCCCCAAGAAAGTTTAAGCCCCTGCCACTTTTTTTTTTTTTGGTGGTATTGGGGGTTGAACCCAGGGCCTCGCGCTTGCATGCTCTGCAAGTGCTGGACCACTGAGCTGCACCCTCAGCCTATTTTTTTACTTTTTGTTTGTTGAGACAGGGTCTCTCTAAGTTATGCAGACTGCCTCTGGTCTCAAACTTGCGATCCTCCTGCCTTCGCCTTGAGAACCGCTGGGATTACAGGCTTGTGCCACCGCGCCCGCCTAGCCCCTGCCGCTTATTTAGCTTATTTAGAGCATCCGACAGCACCTAGCAACAACGACAACAAGCTTTCTTATATCACCTTTCTGTGGCAAGGCAATTCACTCCTCCATGTCCTGGAAAGGGAAATAACCCAGATTTAAGACTCACAGGTTTCTCCCTCAAAAATGATCAAGCCGTGAAAGCTGGATATGATGCTTTAAAGGTTAATTTAAATGATACCACTTCTCAATTACGTTTCCTCCAGTGCTAATGTTTGTCTTCCAGTATCCTGTGTCCTTTGTGGGGAAGATTGTCTTTTCCATTTTGGTTTCTTACTAATGTCATTCCTCTTATTCTATATTGACCAAATTTCATAGGTGAAAACTGTAGATTTTCCATTACAAGCCATCAAGTAATTAGACACATACACTTAAATATATTGTTGTTGTTGTTAGGTGCCCTAGAGTTGGTATCCGACTGATAGTGACCCTCATAGGGTTTTCAATGGCTGTTTCGGGATTGCCTTGGGAGTGGATTGCCAGGTCCTTCTCCCATTTTTGCGGTGCTGGGAATTAAACTCAGGACCTCAGAGACGGCAGTGCAGCACTCTACCAACTGAGCTAAATCCCAGCCCACACTTAAATATAGTAGAAGAAATTCTATTTGGTTCTATTAAAAAGTGCAGTGGTTTTTATTTAGTATCTTAGCTTTTAACACATTTAATAAATGGCTGTATCTCTTTTATAGCCACAGCTGTTGCAGATCCAACACTGTCCTTCTTAGATGTTAAGCAGATTTTATCTCAAAAAATTACCAATAAGAGGGATGAACTGAAAAAAGCCTTCCAGCTGCTCGATGTGGGTCAGAACCTGACTGTGACAAAGGGTGAACTGCGGAGAACCATCACGGCCTTCCTGCTGCCGCTCACCAGAGAACAGTTCCAAGAGGTGCTGGCTCAGGTACGGTGCGTGCGGCGTGACCGCCTGGCAGGATCCCATTCTGGAAAAGCCGGAGCAGGATGGAGGAGCACATGACCTTGTCTCCTGTTCCCCGCTGCCTCCGATGAGCAGATGCCATTATGCTGGTGTTTCACAGTTCACCCATGTGCTGGCTGGCTTGGGTGACCACAGTCACCATTTGCTTGGTCAGATTTTGCGTGTAGCTGTGTGTCTACCATTTTATACAGGTTTTTTTTTTATTTTTAGCTTTCATATGAAAATATTTGATCTGTTTACATTTTGGAACTTAGGCCCAGCACGGTGGTGCACGCCTGTAATCCCAGTGACTCGGGAAGCACAGGCAGGAGGATCGCATGTTCGAGTCCAGAGGCAGCCTGTGTAATTTAGCGAGACCTTGTCCCGAAAACTAAAAAAACGAGCTTGGGGTACAGCTCAGTGCTACAGCACTTGCAGAGCATGCAAGCTTGAGGCCTTGGGTTCAATCCCCAATACCACACACACACACTATATATATATATATGTATATATATGTATATATATATATATAAAATATGTTATATATAATATATAACATATAAGTATATTATAATGTAACAAATATATATTTATATTTATTTGTATATTTTTGGGGGCGGGGGGACTTAGTGTTTCAGTATTTGCTCTTGTATCAGTTACTGAGCATCTTCTGTATGCCCCAGCTAGTACGAGACATGTGAAGTGTGGGTAAATCAGACATGGGTTACTTGAGGAGCTCTTGGCCCATGGAGACATGTATGGAGTGTTGGCAAGGGCTGGGACAGGGATTGTCACAAAGTCATGGCAGGGGGAGCTATGTGTAACCGAGGAGTGGTAGTCCAGGAGGGCTGTTTTGGGGAGGGGTATTTAGCTTAGTGTTGACTGAGTCATTTGCTATGACAGAGGAAGGAAACGTCATTATGTACAGGCCGAGGGAAGAGCTGGTGGGAAAGCCTGATACCTGCATCAGCCAGCCAGGGAGCTGGAGTGAAGGAAGTGGGTGAGGTTTCGGCCTAAAGAGCCAACCTGGAAAAATACTTTGTAGAAGAGCTTGACCCTTATCCTGGACGCCATAGGGAACCAGTGAAGGGTTTGCAGAATCACAGCAGGGTAATGCAAGGACTTGGGGAGGATGTGGAGGATGTGGAGGATGAGGGCCCTTGGACCAACCGATGTCATAACCGACCAGGGGGATGAAAGAATGAAAATCTGTAGTCCATGCTCTCAGGCTCCTTAAAAAAGGAACATGAAATGCAGTAGGGGAATAAACGCCCTGAAATTGGGGCTATAAGGATCAATATAGCAATTGTTGTTGTTGTTGTTAGGTGCCATCAAGTCGGTATCCGATTCATAGCCACACTCATAGGGTTTTCAATGGCTGACTGTTTCGGGATTGTCTTGGGAGTGGATTGCCAGGTCCTTCTCCCATTTTTGCGGTGCTGGGAATTGAACTCGGGACCTCAGAGACTGCAGCGCAGCGCTCTACCAACTGAACTAAATCCCAGCCCAATATAGCAATTACAGGAGTGGAAAAGTTGGGCCATAAAATCAGCAGTATTCTTTCCAGTTCAGCAACTGAATTTGTACACACACACACACACACACACACACACACACTTCACTCATTCATTCCTTTTCTTTTTTTTTTTTGCGGTTGAACCCAGGGCCTCACGCTTGCATGCTCAGCAAGTGCTGGACCACTGAGCTGCACCCCCAGCCCATTTTTTTTTTTTTACTTTTTGAGACAGGGTCTCACTAAGTTACACAAACTGCCTCTGGTCTCGAACTTGCGATCCTCCTGCCTCCGCCTCCCGAGCTCTAGGATTACAGGCGTGCGCCACCATGCCTGGCTTATTCATTCTTTATCAGAGTCTGGCTTTATGCCATTTCATAGAATTTAAAAGCCTCTTTCTCTTTTAGAATTTGGATATTTTCAACATAGGGGAGTGACATATCATAAAAACAAATAGCTCAATTTTAGACATCCCCAAATTTTAGTTTTAACCTCAAGGACTGACTCATTTTGCTCACTATTCTTTAAGATTTTTTTTTTTTTTTTTTTTTTTGCTGTACCAGGGGTTGAACCCAGGGTCTCATGCTTGCATGCTTTGCAAGTGCTGTACGACTGAGCTGCACCCTCAGCCCATGTTTTTTTTTTAATCTTCGAGACAAGGTCTCTTTAAGTTACGCAGGCTGCCTCTGGTGTTAAACTTGAGTTCTTCTGCCTTTGCCTCCCAAGTCGCTGGGATTACAGGTGTGCACCACCACATCCAGCTTCTTCTTTTAAGGTTACAGTTCATCTGAGGGTGGTTGTGCATGCTCATAATCCCCACACTTGGGAAGCTGAGGCAGGAGGACCTCAAATTCGAGGCCACTCTGAGCTACATAGAATGTTCAAGGCCAACCTGATTTATGTACTGAGACCCTGTCTCAAATCAAAAATCAAAAACTGAAAAACAAACACGTGCTGTTCTATTTGTTGTTTCCTCTTGAGCATACCATGTTAATATCTCAAGGCTTTTTCTGCCCTTCAATTTCGTCTTTTCCTGAATTTGGGAAGTTTTCAGTGATACTTATGCAAATATTTTTTCCCACCTCATTCTTCCTCTCTCAGAGTTTTAATATTGTCCTACTGGCTCCTGAGGTTTGGTTTACTTTTAAAAATATTTTGTTCTTTATGTTTTTCAGATTGAATAACGTCTGTTGATGTATTTTCAGATTTACCAACTCTTTCTTATCCTCTCCACTCTGCTATTAAGCTCATTCAGTGAACTCTTGATTTTAAATATTGTACCTTATATTTCTAGAATTTCTGTTTACTTTTTATAATTTCTATGTACTTGGTTAGATTTCCTGTTTTTCTTTAATTATGAGCCTATTTATCTTAACTCATTGAACATAGTTAAAATAGATGCTTCAAAGTCCTTGTCTCACAAGTATAACATGTGGCTCATCTCACAGTTGGCCTTCATTGATTGTTTTTCCTGGTAAAGTGGTAATTTGGGTGAAGTAGCCTAAGACTAGGACGATCTCCAGGCAAAAGAAAAGACACAGAGAGAATACAGAATAGTTAAACGAGCTTTGGAGAAGGAAAAACACTTCAGATAGACAAACAGGCAGTTGCTCTAGGATGGAGGGTGGCACAGTGGTCTATCTTCCTTCTGTTGTTAGGTGCCATCAAGTTAGGTCCGACTCATAGTGACCCTATGTACAACAGAGCGAAACAGTCCCCTATTCTGTGCCAGGCACATGATCTTTTTTATGTTTAAGCCCATTGTTGGAGACACTGTCAATCTATCTAGTTGAGGATCTTCCTTTTTTTCATTGTCCTGCCACTCTCCCAAACATGATGTCATTCTCCAGGAATTGGTCCCTCCTGACAACATATCCAAAATACGTAAGACACAGTCTAGCCATCCTTGCTTCTAAGGAGCACTCTGGTTGCACTTCTTCTAGGATGGATCTGTTGGTTCTTTTGGCAGTCCATGGTATATTCAATATTCATTTCCAGTACCATAATTCAAAAGCATCAATTCTTCTCCTGTTTCCGTTATTCAGTGTCCAGCTTTCACAACCACATGATGCAACTAAAAATACTACATCATAAGTCAGGTGCACCTTTGTCTTCAATGTGACATCTTTACTTTTAAACACTCTAAAGAAGTCTTTTGCAACAGCTTTTCCCAATGCAATGCATCTTTTCATTTCTTGACTGCTGCTTCTGTGAGTATTGATTGTAGAACCAAGTAAAGCAAAATCTTAGAGACATCAATCTTTTCCCCATTTATCATGAAGTTGCCTGCTGACCCAGCTGTAAGGACTTTTGTTTTGTTGATGTTGAGGTGCAATCCATACTGAAGGCTGTGTTCTTTGATCTTCATCAGTAAATGTTTCAAATCCTTTTTACTTTTAGCAAGCAGAGTTGTGTTGTCTGCATAATGCAGATTGTTAATGAGTCTTCATTCATGATGCTGTGTTCTTCTTCATAAAGTCCAGCTTCTCGGATTATTTGCTCAGCATAGAGATTGAAAACGTATGGTGGAAAGATACAGCCCTGATACACACCTTTCTTGACTTTAAACCAGGCAGTGTTTCCTTGTACAGATTCATCATGAGTACAATTAAGTGCTCTGGTTTTCCCATTCTTCTCAGTGGTATCCACAATTTGTTATGATCCACAAAGTCAAATTCCTTTGCATAGTTAATAAAACATAAACATTTTTCTGGTATTCTCTGTTTTCAGCTAAGATCCATCTGATATCACCAATGATGTCCCTGGTCCCACACCCTCTTCTGAATCCAGCTTGATAGACTCTGGCAGTTCTCTGTCTATATACTGCTGCAGTTACTTTTGAATGGTCTTTAGCAAAGTTTTGCTTGCGTGTGATATTAATGCTGTTGTTTGATAATTTCTGCATTCAATTGGATCCCCTTTCTTGGGAATAGACACAAATATGGATGTCTTCTAGTCAGTTGGCCAGGTAGCTGTTTTCCAAATTTCTTGGCATAAACAAGTGAGCACTTCCAGTGCTGCCTCTGTGTGTTGAAACATCTCACTTGGTATTCCATCAATTCCCGGAGCCTTGTGGTTCATCATTTCCTTCAAGGCCACTTCCACTTTGTCCTTCAGTACCATTGGTTCTTATCCTATGTAACCTCTTTAAATGGTTGGTTATCGGCAGGGAATTGTCCAACTCCCCCCCCCATTGGTAATCACGGATCTCCCCTTGATTGCCCAAGGAGTGACATATGGTTTCACTCTTTATTTGAATGTCACTCCTAAATTGGTTGCATCTATCCCCTTGCGCCCCCACCTGATTGTCATCTTGAGGCAGTAAAGGCAGTTACCCAAGGGCTATATAGACAAAGCTCGCTCTGCATGTGAGGCTGCTACTGTTGATGGTAATGCTGAGAGCTGCTGGCGGCTGCTGATGGTAATGCTGAGAGCTGCTGGCAGCTGCTGATGGTAATGCTTAGGCTGCTGCTGCTGCTGGGGCTGCAGCTGCTGCTGGTAATGCTGAGAGCTATGGCTGCTGATGGTGATGCTGTGAGCTGCTGGCTGCTAGCTTCCTGCTGGGAACTCTCTTTGTCTGACCACCAATGAGGAAAGAACTCTCTCTGGTTTCGACCAGCAACACAGAGGCATCTCTCCTCATGACCACCGAGACCAGGATGACTACACGGCGCTCTCAAGGAAAGACAGACTACAAGCAAGCTGAGGAAAGCCTCTTGGACCCAGCGCCAATAGGCCAAAGCTGAGGACAGTTTCTGGTCCCAGCGCCAGAGGCAGAAGAGCCGCAGCAGCCCCTGAGGCAGCAAAAAAAGCTGCAGTATCACCACCAGCAGCTGCCTCATATGCAGAGTGAGCTTTGTTTATATAGTCCTTGGGTAACTGCCTCAAGGTGACAATCAGGTGGGGGCACAAGGGGCTAGGTGCAACCAATTTACGAGTGACATTCAAAGAGAGAGTGAAACCCGGTGTCATTCTTGAGCAATCAAGGGGAGATCCTTGATTACCAATCAGGGGGCAAGATGAGGGTTGGATAATTCCCTACAGTCATCCACCACTTATTTTTAGTACAATGCTCTGTGTATTCCTTCCATCTTCTTTTGATGTTTCCCTCATTTTCCCTGCAGAATCCTTCACTGTTGTCACTCGAGGCTTGAATTTTTTCTTAGTTTTATTGAAAACCATAGTAAAGCAGGTGCATGCCCAATGTGATGTGAGCCCTAGGTCCCCAACTGGGGCTCTGCCCTTCCCTGACAGGCTGAGGGGGAGCCTCCTGTTGTTTTGTATTCTTTTGTGGTTTAGGGAGTAGGGGCCCTGGGGTCTTTGTTTTGAAAAATGGATTAATGGACCTTTTGCTGTATTTCAAAAGAATGGGCCCATAATCTGATAACTGGCAGTGTTCTGCCTTTGTTTATAATCTGAGGACTCAGGCAGTCATTAATCTTGATTAGGGTGTGGGGCTCATTAAAATGATGTCCTGTATGTCCTAGGAGGCTGTCCCATATCGTGGCTGAAAGCAGGAGCCACTTTTAATCCTCATCCCCTCCCTTCCCCCGTGTCTGTCAGCTTGTTGTGTTGAGGGGGCTTGTGTGTAGCTGTGATGCTGAAAGCTATGCCACCAGTCTTTCAGATAGCAGCAGGACCACCCACTGGTGGACAGGTTTCAGCTGAGGTTCCAGACCAAGACAGACTAGGGAGAAGGACCCGGCAGCCCATTCTGGAAATAATTAGTCATTGAAAACCCAGTGAATAGCAGAGAAGCACTGTCAAATATAATGCCGAAAAATGAGCCCCTCAGGTTGGAAGGCGTTCAAAAGATAACTAGGCAAGAGCTGCCTCCTCAGAGTAGAGTTGACCTTAATGGTGGGAATGGAGTAGTGCCCCTGGGACCTTCAATTGCTGATGTGGCACGGTTCAAAATGAGAAGAAACACAGTGTCTGCAACAGTGGCCTGGGTGGTTAGGGAGATGGGGAGCCACAAGGGAGACAAAGAACTTTTCTCCTCCCCTCCTTTTTTTTCTCTTTTATACTGTTTTCCCTTTATGCACGCCTAGTATTTCACAGGGGCTGGGATTTAGCTGGGTAGAGCGCTGCGCTGCAGTCTCTGAGGCCCCGAGTTCAATTCCCAGCACCACAAAAATGGGAGAAGGGCCTGGCAATCCACTCCCAAGGCAATCCCGAAACACTCAGCCATTGAAAACCCTATGAGGGTCGCTATGAGTCGGATACCGACTCGACGGCACCTAGCAACAACAAGTATTTCACAAATAGTATGCATTGGTTTCTTTTCATGGCATCTTTTATTGCTATCTACATTTTAAATTACAGCTTTATTAAGATATAATTTACATATCACAAAATTCACTCTTTAACCAGGTATAAATAGATGTTTTTAGCATATTCACAGTTGTGCCTTTATCACTGTCACCTCTAATTTGAGAACATCATCATCATCCCCAAAGAAACCTTGTACTCATTAGCGGTTTTTCCCAGTTTCTCCTTTTACCTGTACCTGGAAACAACTGTCACTATAGATGCTAAGTATTTCCTACAAATGGAATAATAGAATATACGATCTTTTGTGTCTGGCTTCTTCCACTTAGTAGGTTTTCAGGTTCACTCATGTTACGCATGCCTCATTTTCATGGCTGAATAATGGTCCTTTGTGTGGCGGCACCACATTTGTTTACCTTTCATCAGGTGGTGGGCCTCTGAATTGTTTCTGCTTTTTGACTTTTGTGAGCAATGCTGCCATGCACATTGACGGACAAGTTTTTCGTATGGACGTATGCCTTCTGTTCTCCCGGGTACCTAGCTCCGAGTGGAACAGCTTTGTCATAGGTAATGTTCTCTGGCTTGTAAAGACCGTGTGTCCCTCACATTGCATTGATTTCCTCATAAGCTTGATTTCACAGACACTTCATACCAAACTGAGAGTTAAAATATTAGTTCCTGCTACGCGTCCTTCCTTGTATCATCATCTAATGTGAATTTGCAATTATGACAGTCTTCCCAAGTTAATCAGCTATATGTTGTTGTTGTTGTTGTCAGGTGCCGTCGAGTCGGTATCCGACTCATAGCGACCCTCTGTACAACAGGGGAAACACTATTGTCAGTGCTTCTCTGCTGTGCATAGGGTTTTCAATGGCAGATTGATTTTTGGGAGGGGGTTGCCAGGTCCTTCTCCCAAGCCTACAGCTTCTGGTGTTCCCAGGCGGTCTCCCATCCAGGTACTAACCAGGCCTGAC
>VMDO01002926.1:0-100072 GCA_007922755.1 Pedetes capensis | reverse complement strand
AGTTCTTGCTCTTGTAGGACCGGATCAGTTACCACCACGAATGGCTTTTATAAAGTGAGGAGACCCCACATGCTCTCTCTTCCACATGTACCTGCCTGCTCTTCCACTTTCTGCCTGAGTTGAAGCAGCATGAGTCTCACTAGAAGGTCTGATCTTAGACCTTTCAACCTCTACAACCATGAGCAAAAATTAACCTCTCTTCTTTATAAATTTCTCAGTCTCAAGTATTCTGTTACAGCAATGGAAAAGGGGCTAAGTCTGTGACCTGGAATTTCTCTATGTTCTGTTTAGTTAATACTCAGTAAATGCTAGACTAAGCTAGTTTCCAACCTCACTCAAAAGAATGACTGAAGCTGGGCATGGTGGTGCAAGCCTGTAGTCCCAGCACTTGGGAAGCTGAGGTAGAAGGATTGTGAGTTTGAAGCCAGGCTGGGCTATACAGGGAGACCCTGTCTCAAAAATCCAAACCAGACAAAAAAGAATGGTTATTTTATAGACCTATCAATATATTCATGCTCTTGAACTAAAACCATCCCCATTTCTGGGATTGTTGGGTAGACCATAAAGAATTTGAATTTTCTTTATTGGTAAAGTTAAGAAGCTGAAAAACTGAAACAGGAGAGATTTTTGTGTCTTATTGTGAAACTTTGGTCTAACAATTTCTTTGAGATGGGAGGGATTATAAATTACTTTCTTGACTATTAAAGGCTGAATATTTAAACTGAGTTTGAAAGATTTCTCACTTGCTATGAAGCCAAATTCTCTTATTGTTGGAGATAATGTATTATAGCAAACAGAAACTTTGCCTTCTAGTAATGTGGTTGTGTATCGACAATGAACATTTCCGCTGAAAACAATACTGGGTAAAATGTGAAATATCTATGCACATTTTAATGTATTACTGAGTTGGCGAGAAGGTAAGGACCTTTCAGAGGCCAAAATGCGATGAAAAGTGGAATCCAGAGATGGAAGTAGTCTATAAATCTAGCTTTACCCTGAGGGTATTGTCCAAATCATGCCGGATTTGAGTGTGCAGTTTTCTTGGCCGCTCGAAGTAAAGGAGACAAGAGAAAAAGCCCAGGGGGCTGTTTCAGGGGGAAGAAGCTAAAAGGGAACCATTGCCTGTAAAGGTGGGGGACCTACACCCTCAGGTACAGATAAATCCCAAATATAGGCCTGCATCACAGAAGGGCGCACCACAAGGAAACCTGCCCGTTTTAATCCTGCTGTTGCACGAGCAGGGGAAAAGCTGTAATTGTAAGTTGATTTTCCTTCAGGTCTGTGCCTGAATTAATGTTACCTCTGTGGTCTGAAAAGTCTGAGGTTAGACATTTACTTAAAAGTGGTACTGGACGGGGTGTGCCTTCACGCAGAGGAGTGTGCCTTCCACCTCGCTCTTGACGAACTCCCACAGATAACGTGCCAAGAAACATCAGATCCCACACACAACAATATTTAGAAACTTAGGAAGAGACAAAGAGGGCTGCTAACCAACGGATCCAGTATCCAGGAGATTCAGACCTCCAAACCTTTGAAATATTGGAATGATCAGATATATAACCCCAAAGTACTATTTTGATATGTTTGAAGAAATGAAAGAACAAACTTAAAATGGGAGCACAACACAGAAGTGATAAAATGAAGACTCGAAGAAGTACGCAATGGGACTTCTGACGCTGAAAATCACTAGCCTAAAATTCTGTGGATAGGGGAAAATAGTGAATTAAACACAGCTGAAAAGAGCTTCTGTGGGAAAGGTAGGTCTGAAGAGATTATCCACAATGCAGCACAAAAAGACAAAAAATGTAAAATATGGAGGGGAGGTACAAGAGACATGAAGGATAGGAAGAGAAGGCCTAATATAATTGGATTTATAGAAAGATAGCTGTCTTAGTCTGTTTTGTGCTTCTTCAACAGAATATCTACGACTGGGTAACGTGTAAGGAGAGAATCTTATTTCTAACAGTTTGGAGGCTGAAACGCCAAGGTAAAGGTACCAGTACCTGGTGACAGCCTTCCTATCATATCCACACATGGAGGAAGGCAGAAAGGCAAGAGAGGACCAGCTTCCTAATCAGCTGATCACCTCTTCAAGGCCTCATTCTTAACACCATCACATTGACAACACCTGAATTTGGAGGAGAACACTACCACAAATGCAAATGGGTAAAGGAAACAGTCCTAGCAGAGCACTAGACAATAGAGCAGACGTGAAGCTGATTCTAGGCAGGTAGCCTGTGGTAGAGAAGAAAGGAAGAGCAAAGGCTTTTAGCTAAGAGAAGCAGGATTTGGATGGGTAAAGAGGCTGTTTGCTATGAAGAAGCAAGTAGCTGAGGAAAGCACCAGAGAAGGAACCCGTACAGAAGAAAGGAAACCTGCTGGATAGCATCTTGAGTTTGTATGTCTCCGAAGGTCAATTCAACCTGGACATCTTATTTTGAATTTTTGGAGATTGGAAACATGATGAAAGTCATTGAGAACTGGACATCATGTTGGTCACTTATAATCCCAACACTCAGAATACTGAGGCAGGAGGATTCCAAGTTTGAGGCCAGAGGCAGAAGACTTTGTCTCAAAATGAAAAATAAGAAAGGGGCTGGGGGTACAGCTCAGTGGTAGGGCACTTGCCTAGCATGAGCAAGGCCTTGGGTTTGATCTCTAGCCTTCCCCCCCAAAAAAAGACAGTGAGAAATACTTTAAAAAATAAAGACTGAGGTCTAAATAAGTACATTTTAAAACAAAAATTGAGATAGATAATCTGAGAATCTTGACTAAGAACTATGGTAGACACAAAAGGAAAGTGATCCTACATGGAAAGTCTGAGATTTTGGAAGTGGAGAGCAAAACATGTGGCAATGTATGAGTAAGTAGAAATGATTATTGGCTGTATAAAATGGTTATGTTGTTGTTGATGTTAGGTACCGTCTAGTCAGTATCCAACTCACAGCGACCTTACGTACAATAGGCGAAACACTATTGTCAGTGCTTCTCGCTGTTCATAGGGTTTTCAATGGCAGATTGATTTTTGGCAGCAGGTTGCCGGGTCCCTCTCCCAAAAATGGTTATGATAGTCCTAAATTTGTTAAATAAAATGCTCAGAATGAAAATATCAGACAACAATAAGCAGAGAGGGATGAGTTAAAGTCTTCCAAGTTTCACTTATCTGGTGGGAGGATAGAGGTATTTATTAATTTATACTTTGAAATGTTAAATATGCACAGTGTGATTTTTAGGATACCTAGCAAAGGATACAAACAAAATACTTAATTTCCAAACAGTTAGAGGGAAAAATAAAATGATTTTTAGAGATACTCAGCCTAAAAGAATGTAAGAAGAGAGGAAAATCTAGAACAGGAATACAAATAAAGGACACAAAGCAAAGTTGTAGCCTTGAATCCATATGTAATGGATTCATTATATAATAACGTTAAATATAAAAGGATCAAATAATTCAATGAAAAGACAGACACTATCAGACTGATAAAAATTCCAACTGTTTACTTTTTCAAAATAAAGCATTCAATAGAAGGATAAAAAAAGGCTGAATGAAGAAAATTGTAAGAAATTATACCATATAAAATAGAGCAAAAGAAAATGAGTGTAACTCCTATTTTGGAAAACTAGATTTTTAAGACTTAAACATTTAATTATAATAAATGTTCTGCTCAAAAGACAGATTGTCTGACTAGATAACAAGCAGAAAAACCCAGTAAGGGAAAAATCAAAACATAACATATATAAAAGTGAAAGCAAAAGGATTTAGAAAGATATACTATTCAATACTGATCTTGAGAGAGCTAATGCCACTAAGTAATACATGACCACAGACTGTTACAGCTTGCGTTCTCCTGAAGCACAAACTGAGGAAGACTTTGAGGGGCAAGATATAGACTAGGTAGGCCACCTGTGAAGAGGGCTGAAGTGGGAGTTGACAGAGGGAAAAGTGAAACTGTGATGTGGCTGACCAAGCCTGGGCCAGTTGGGGAGGAGGGAAATAGGAGGGTGTGGCTAGGGAGGCAGGGTGCTCCTGGGGTTCTGTCTCTTCAGCCTGGGTGGTGAGTGCACAGGCATTTG
Organism: Pedetes capensis; assembly: GCA_007922755.1. Lineage (NCBI taxonomy): Eukaryota > Metazoa > Chordata > Mammalia > Rodentia > Pedetidae > Pedetes > Pedetes capensis. Next base: position 95,998 of record VMDO01002926.1, on the reverse strand, counting down.
CTGATTTTTATTCTTTAACTCTTAAATATATGTTACAAACAGTTTTTTTTTTTTTTAATAGTACTAGGGGGATAAAGGGCTGGGATTTAGCTCAGTTGGTGGAGCGCTGCACTACAGTCTCTGAGGTCCTGAGTTCAATTCCCGGCACCGCAAAAATGGGAGAAGGGCCTGGCAATCCACTCCCAAGGCAATCGTGAAATAGCCATTGAAAACCGTATGAGGGTTGCTATGAGTCGGTATGACTTCGGTGGCACCTAAAAACAACAACAACAGGGGGATAAATTTGGTGCTTTGCACATGCTGGGCAAGTGCTATACCACTGAGCTTCGCCCCAGCCCTTTTTTATTTTTTATTTGGAGACAGTATTTTCTTGCTAAATTGTACTGGCTGCCTCCAGACTCAAACTCATGATCCTTCTGCCTTCTGAGTCACTGGGATTATAGGTGTGCGCCCCTACACGCAGCACAGTGTTTTGTGTCTACTATACAGGAAAAGAACTGATGATTTGAATTATGGTGCTGGAGACAAATATTGAATATACCATGAACTGCCAAAAGAACCAATAGATCTGTCCTAGAAGCACAACCAGAGTGCTCCTTGGAAGCAAGGATGGCTAGAATGTGTCTTACGTATTTTGGACATGTAGTCAGCAGGGACTGATCCCTGGAGAAGGACATCATGGTTGGGAGAGTAGCAAGTCAACGAAAAAAAGGAAAACCCTCTACCAGATGGGTTGACACAGTGTCTGCAACAATGGGCTTAAACATAAATAAGACCATGTGCCTGGCACGGAATAGAGGACTGTTTCATTCTACTATACATAGGGTTGCTATAAGTCGGACTTGACTCGCTGACACCTAACAACAATATATGTCCTTGAGACAATATTAAGAATGTTACATTTCACATAGTATCCTGAGACTTGGATTGCTGACCAGTCCTCTCTTTGACTTGGGCATAGAGACTCTGGCTTCTTTCCTATGCAAAACGAATGTAATTTCTGCTTAAAATGCTCCAACGGCTTCCCCTTCTGCTTGGCTTGAAGTCTGCATTGTTTATCGTGGCCCGTGATACTCCCAGGGCTGGCTTCTCCCTGTCCCTGAACTCAGCCTATACATCCTGCCTGCCTATCCAGCTCTGGCCTCCTGGCCTGTGACGGCTGCCCCAGGGTGTGCAGAGAGCCTGCCTTGCAGGGCTTCCCGCTGCCCGCACGTTGCCTTCTCTGCTTGGAGAGCTGCGGAAGCTCAGCTTGCGGATCTCCATGCAAATGAGCCTTGCTCACTGAGGCTGTCTGCCGTGCCCCATCCAGAAGAGCCCTCCCATCTGCCCTCATCACCCCCTCGCCCACCTCTACTTTCTTCCTGGCACCTATTACTAGTTCAGTTTCCTTATTCGTTTGTCATTTCCCATCTGTCACTGTCACCCATGTGGACAGCATCTTGCTCACCACCATGGCCTGGACTTGGCTCGCAGGAGGCACTGGAGAGAGACTGCGAAGTGGGGGAGCCCCAGCTGTGCCCCTCTTGTTCTCTGCCCCACACCCCATCCCCATCAGCCTGTCCCAGAGAGGGCTCAGAGGGCTTCCAGATGCGCAGACAGAGCATCGCACAGAAGAGCTAATGGGGAAAACAAATGTAGCTGGGGGTGGTGTGGGCACACATCAGCCCTGAAGGCCTTCACTGCGTGGCGGGCATTGCGCCACGGAATGGCCTGGGCTCCCTACAGTGGTCAGAGCAAAGTGCCGCACCAGCGGGGTTGAGAGCTGGGTCTGCACCTGCTGCCTCCACCTGCTCCCACGTGGCCTTCGTTCTCCTGCCTGGGAAGACCCCAGGCTCTCTGTCTGTACGGCCAGGATCCTGGTGGTCCCTGGCCCAGAGAGTTGCTGTGGGTTCCAGTGAGATGAGGCTTGGGGCATAGTAAGTGCTCATTAAGTGTCAGCTCTCATGTCTTAGCCCCACCCTCCCCGAGGAGGAGTGAGCATCATTTCCTGTTACACACGAGGGAACTGAGGCAGAGGAGCTAAGTGATTTGCTAAGGTTCCTACTGCCGGCATACAGCAGCACGTAAGAACTGCCTTGCACTCTAAAAGGGATTATTTAGAACATCTCGTAATTTTGATCTCTGCAGGTCCTATGTAAATACTTAGTTGGTTAAAATGTTTTAACTGAGGTTTATTATTTTTATTTTTAAGGGGAGGTGGGAGTGAAGTGAATTGCTGCCGGACACTGAAAGAACTTGAAGCCCAAGCTGGGGAAAAGGTAACTGAATCTTTAACCCCCCCCCCCCCCCGCCCCGTCTCAGTCCCCAGCAGTGGCCGGCCTGAGCGGCTGACACCAGATGAGCCCCACCGTGTAATCTGACTTCTTGCTTGAGGCCCCTGGCTTAGTAGATATTAGAATACGTGGTGTGAGAGCTTGTGTCTGGGCCACTTTCACTGCCGTCGGTGGCATCTCTTTTGATGAGTGACACCAGCAGAAGTCCCAGAATAGTAATTACTTTAGTATTGACTTTGGATCTTTATGAGGAGGGCTGCCTTGTCTGTTTTTGTGTAAGACGGAGCAGGTTTTCTTCAGAAAGAGAAAACCACTGCTTTTCAGCCGTAAATGCCAGTCAGGAGCGGCCCAGCAAAGATAACTGGTCACCCTCGAAGCGGTGGAGATATATTTAAGCACTGCGTAATTTAGCCCCAAGTGCTTTGTGCGTTCAGAAAGAGAGCACATAGCTTCATTCCGCGGCTGGGGAGGGAGGAGACGGGAATGTCAGGCCGGGCTTGGAATCCGACGCCTTTTTAAAATGCATTTGAGCCTGTCACTTACACAAGCAGTTTGAGAATCATGGCTTAATTTACTCGATTCAATATGTTGGTTTGAAATGTGACAAATTTTCTTTCTTTTTCGAACTCTTCCGAGACTTTCATACATCTCAAAATCAAAAATAACCAGAGATCCACAAAATGTTCCCTTCAAGTTCCTTGGCTGGCACCGTTAACACTAGAAAATTCATCTTCATATGATAATTTTATAGCATTATGTGTTGCTGAAAACCTGTTTCATTGTGGTTGATACTCGTAGGGACCACGGCACAATTATCTTCCGCTGCTGCCCACTGGTAATTGTGTAACAAACCCATAATATGATTGATGTTATTTTTGGTATAGTCTCTTATTTGCCTCTGTGTAAACTGTGTTAATCGTGAAATAGCCCTGGGAAAGTCAGCTATGACAATGATCATAGCAGTGTGAATATCGTAATGGATCAATAATGAAGCAGGTAGCATGGAGCAAATGGACATGCACCAGCATTGTAAATGACCCAAACCAAATAAGGCACAGACCAAATGTGAAGGGGGGCTCCATCTCTGACCAGCCTTTTGTTTAATTCCTTTTTTATTCTCACCTTCTCCCCGTGGAAGCCCTCCTGTGGGTGAGTTTAAGCCAATACAGTTTTCATGCAGCTTTCTCTGAGGACCAGAAGGGGTAGTGTATGTGTGTGTTTGGGGGGTGCACGTGCACATGCGTATGCACGTAGAATGCCGAGCATTGGATGACTGAGAGAGAATGCTCCATCCTAGGACTGTGCCTGAGTCTTCTCTGCCACATGACCTGGCCAGCATAGGCTGCAGCCCCAATCTATCCATGACCCTGACTCTGGGCAGGCAGCAGGGGGAGACAAGCTGGCCCTTGGACCCACTCAAATCTTGGTTTCCATCGTGGTGGCTCTGCTGTCCTCCAGCCAGGTGGCCTTAGGTAGGTCCTGCTCATTTGTTGCTGCTGTTGTTGTTGTTAGGTGCCGTTGAGTCATGTCCGACTCATAGCAACGTTCACAGGGTTTTCAACGGCAGATTGTTTTCGGGATTGCCTTGGGAGTGGGTTGCCACATCCTTCTCCCATTTTGACGGTGCTGGGAATCGAACTCGGGACCTCAGAGACTGCAGAGCGGCGCTCTACCAACCGAGCTAATCCCAGCCCATCCTGCTCATTGGGTTTCTTTATCTGTCAGTGGAGATGCCAACACCTTCCTTGAAAGGCTGCTGTGTGGTTAGAAATATCCAGTAGTAAGTACCTGGATCACTGTGTGGATGTCAGCTGCGGCTTCCTTCTGCATGGGTAGGGACACAGAGAATCGTGTTCCCGACCCTCTCTCCACCCCAAGCAGAACAACTATAATGAACGGAATGCTCCGACCCACCCCTGGCTGCTTGCTGTGGGCAAAGGCGCATTTCCAGTCCAGGCCGTCCTCATGTTATGGGGGTACCCTGGTAGTGGAGCCCAAGAAGAATGCCCAGGAATGACTGGCCCAGCACGCACCATGCGCTCGTTGCCAGGGTTGGGAGGTGGTTACTGTTTAGGAGCGAGGGGACACTTACTATTTTGTTTTCACTATAAATCTACACTGCCACTGAAAACCCTATGAACAGCAGAGAAGCACTGACAGTGGTGTTTCACCTGTAGTACGCAGGGTCGCTATGAGTCGGATACCAACTCGAGGGTACCTAACAACAGCAACAATAAACCTATACAGCTTCTTGGAGCCAAGAACACGTACCAGTGCCTCTGAACTTGAGGAGTGAGTCTTCTTAAACGAACCAGTGACTCGTAGCACACCCCAGACTGACTGAGCCGAGCCCCAGTGCTGCCACTCCTAATTCGTTCTGAGCACTGAGCTTGGTCTCCTGGCTGCTTTCTCAGCCTCGGCCTTTGCGGCTCACACTCTGCCGCGTGTTCTTCCATTCCCGCTGGCCTCCTAGGCGAACCCTTGGCCTCCTCCGGGCCTCCACGGTCTGTTCCCCTGGGGCCCACCCCGAATTGGGGTCCTCCACAGGCTCTGCCTGGTCCTGGTGCTAGTTTTATGTGCACTCAGATTCCGCTCGGGAGTCTCTCTGTGTCCTGCCTGGGTCTCACGCCCTCCCTGTCCTGGCCTTTGCTGTTCATTTTATCATAAATAAGACCCTGTGCTTTCCTTTGGCTCCCGACCTGTGCCTCTGGGGTAGGTCCACTCTGGTCTTCAGGGTCTCTGCCCCCATTGCCTAGGGGCAGAGGGACATAGAGAGAATCGGCGTCCCCTGGTGGCTGCCTGGGGTATGACTGGGGAGCTGAGGCAGGGTCTCACTGGGTGAGTTCCCTGGTGTCTAGAGTGGAATTCACCATAGAACCTGGCAAGGCAGTACGTGAATGCGTGGGAATACTACAGACGAAGCCCCTGACATGCAGTCGGTGCACAATAAATGTTCGTCCCTTCCTCCTGGTTCTCCTTGTCAAACCCTTGTGTGGCGACTTGACCTGACACCAGGTAGAGCTCCCTTGTCCACATAGGTGTGCGTTGTTCTCCCAGTGATGAACACGTCACCTGCGTGGGACTCAGGAAGGAGGGCGGGTCCAGGGTTGACTAACCCATCTCTCCTGGTCACCAAGAGGCGGCCACTGCGCCAGGGTCCAGGATGACGTGCGGATACTTGAAGGTCATTCTCCCCCTCCATGTGACGTTTCTTCCAACACCTTAGAGCCCAGAATATGCCCCACGTCTCCACTGATCCCCAGCCATCGAGCTGGTCCTTGCCCGCATCCTGGACCAGCCCTGCCCACCCCCGGTGTGGCAGCTGGGTGCCCTCCTGTGAAGCGCGTGGCTGCCTGAGGAAGGCACCCGTGTGAACAGAGGTGAGATGGAACACTTTGTTAGGAAGAAAGAGGAGAGGTGAACCGATCTGGGAACACCATGTGCCCCAGCCCTGCTGAGAAGGCCCCTCCAGGCTGGCCACGCCTCCCCCTTTTGGACATTTACGTAATATTTTTGGGAGAAGGACATGGCAATCCACTCCCGAAGCAATCCTGAAGCAGTCAGCCATTGAAAATCCTATAAGGGTCACTGTGAGTGGGACAGGACTTTACAGACTCCTAACAATAATGACTTAGTACTTTGGATTTTGCCAACTCTGGTCATAATAATAGATAGCCTGACTGAGCACCTATCAGAAGTCCTTCTGAGTGCTTTGCTATATTAAATCCTTTCATTCCCAGGAGATTCCCCGCAAGGCAGGGCTACTGTTGTCCATACCCGTGTAGGGGAAACTGGGAAGGGTGGTCACCAGCCTGGCCCTGGCGCCCCCTGGTGGCTGGAGAAGCCTCAGGACTGGCTCCAGGCCTTGCTTTTACCCTTGGGCTCCCTGGCTGTCCAGGGCCTCTGAGGAGCAAATGTGAATGCTCACGGAGACCTACTCTATGTCTCGCCATCGGCGCCAGTGAATGGAGCTGTTTTCTCCAGCCACAAGGTGCCTTTCTGTCTATGCTGCTCCCTTCTCTCTCGGGTGTCCTGCCCTCTCGCACTCCTTGCCACCCTTGTCCACCCTGAGGGGTCCTGGCTCCATCCTGGGGTGCTGGCCAAGCCCAGGACCCGGACTTGCCTCATTCACATTCCTGAGGAAAGTAATCCACTGGGGGAAAGGGCAAAGTGCCGTGGCCTCTTCCCTGGGCTTTATCCTTTGTTGACTCCCACATGAGGTGCAGTGGGAATGGAGGAGGGGTGACGAAGGAGGAGACCACATCCTGTTCCACAGGTGGGGTGTGTGCTGCTATAGCCACGGGCAGGGAATTACTTAGGAGTGGGGAGCAATTTGGACCCGCAGGGAGCACCATGGGCATTCGGCTATAAACCTCCCGGCTCTTTCCCTCTTCCTGCCACACACAGAAATGGGTCTTAGTGAAGACGAGAATTCAGGAATGTGTAATTCAGTTAAAGAAGTATAAAAAGAAAAAGAAACAGAGCGGTGCGGTGGTGCAGCCTGTAATCCCAGCGGCTCGGGAGGCGGAGGCAGGAGGATCGAAAGTTTAAGACCAGAGGCAGTCTGCATAACTTAGTGAGACCCTGTCTCAAAAAGTAAAAAAAATGGTGCTCTTGATATTAATTGCCTAGTGCAGCAGGTATTTGAACACATCTCCTTTTTCAGCTGAAGAAAATATTAGCATATCATGGGGGTACAGTTCAGTGGTCCAGCACTTGCAAAGCATGCAAGCTCGAGGCCCTGGGGGCAACCCCCAGTACCGCAAAAAAAAAAAAAAAGGAAAGAAAAACAGAAACCAAAAAGGCCCAGGCTGTTTGCTCTCCTACCATGTTACTCTCCAAGTCGAGGAAGCTCGAAAGAAAAAGGGCTCTGAGGCTTGGTCATCATGATGTGGGAACATCTGGTCTACCCAGTCAGCTGTGACGAGTGTGTCTGTTGGACACCGAGCGATGTGACACAAGTGTTTATGGGATTACCCTGGTGCCTCGGAGTGGTTTGATGCAGCCTTAGTCATTTCAGAAGCAATTAGTAAATAATTGTAGGTACTCAGCTGCTTGGTTGCTCTGTAATATCCTCATAGAGGGGAGACAGAAGTGACGGGGGGTTTCATTTTCCTAGATAGGGGGATTTTCTCAAAAAAAGAAATTTAGAAAGTTATTTTAAAATCAAGAAACAGTTGTTAGAATTACCAGTGTTTCTTAAACATGCCTTAACATTGTTGTTAGATGCCATCACATCGTGTCCAACTCATAGTGACCCTTGTAGGGTTTTCAATGGCTAACTGTTTTGGGATTGCCTCAGGAGTGGATTGCCACATCCTTCTCCCATTTTTGTGGTGTTGGGAATCGAACTCGGGACGTCAGAGACTGCAGAGCAGGTGCTCTACCAACTGAGCTAAATCCCAGCCCGCCTTAACATTAGGACTCTGCTTTTGCGTGCATGGGTGTTCTGGATTGCAGTCAGGTTGCCTAATACAAAGGCTGTGTCCAACTCAGGCAGAGGCCGTTTCCTCCCACACACCAGCCTCCAGTTAATCCCAGGGACTCCCCTAATTTTCCTCTCATCAGCTCCGCCTTGGCGCCCCTGATATTAATTGCCTGGTATAGCAGGTATTTGAACACATCTCCTCTCTCAGCTGAGGGAAATATTAGCATATCGTGGAGCTGTTGGGACAGATTGCATCAGAGGCACTTCTTCCTCCCGGCAGAAAAGCCTATCAATCATAACTGAATATAGTCATTAATAATGTCACAGCTTTTCTGCGCGCTTCTCTGTGCAACTCAATGAACAGTAGCACTTACATTTTGATCTAGAGAACTTCACACAAAACAATCACTTGCCATCTTATAAAAAAAAAACGAGATTGAAAAGACTTCTACCCCGGAACCTATTTTTGGTGGCTCTATTATTAATTTACTGACGCCCCCATGAGGAAACCGCAGCAAAGAATTCTGCTAGATCAGAACTTAGAGTTGTTTTAGACTAAGGTTTTTTTCATTTTAAATAACATATTCCTGCATATGGCAAATTAATAGTACAAACACAAGACTGGAGGAGAGGATACGCGTTGGGAACAGCAGACAGCCTGGAGCAGCCCAGGTGTGCCCTGGAGCCCCTGTACTGGCACCCTGAGCGACATGGTCTTCCCGGAGACTGTCCCTCACTCGTGAGGCCAGGAACCGATACCTTGATATTGTTGGGATCCCCTGGGACAGTAAGGAGAAAATGAGCCCCCTATCATACCATGCCCATCTCACAGCATTGCGAGTTTGCATTTGGAAGACACGTAACACTGGAGCGAAACGGTGGCCTATGGTTTAAAGCTATGGCAGGAAGGGTACGAAGCTGTTTGCCGATGAGGCCCTCATTTACCTCTCCTTCTGGGGCCCCAGGCTCACCAGGGTCCACAGGGCAGGGCATAGCCTCTGACCGTCCTTCTGCCCACTCTAAGAGGCCTTCCTCCTGGGGTTGAAAGGTTTCTGGTGCACACACATACTCCACAGATGTTCACTGGATGGATAAATAAAGTTTTGTTGACTAGTTGATGACACATGAAGTAGACAAGAAGAACTCGGCGGGAAATGGACTGCGGCTGATGTTCCGACTGTGGATAGTTGAGGGCGGGGTAGGAGAAAAGGAGTGGGGGGGCTTGTAGGACTGTAGTGTGGGACAAGAAAAAACCAGGGGTGGGGGCAGTGGAGAGCTGGCCGGGCACAGTGAGAAGAAAAGCCGCACAGCCACTGGGAGGATCTAACATTTCTCAGGGCGGGTTAGGACCGGTTAGGCTGGAGGCTTTAAAAAAGGAAGCATTGGAAGGTCAGATTTGACCCTGAGAGCATGGGGCAGGAGGGAGGATGCGTTGAAGGTCTCTAATAGGACAGTTACGGCAGGAGGAAGGAAGTATTGAGGGGCTCTCTGAGACTAGTGTTGTGGGTGACTTTGCTGAGGGACCAGCAGGAATTGGGGTGCCAATTACGAGGCATCTGAAGTGATCGCCACCCTTTTATCGTCCTCACCAGAATACAGTCATTGAGCACCTGCTGCCACAAGGGGATACAAAAAAGATTAACACTGACTCTTATCCCCAGAAGTCTGAAATCAGTGTGGGAACACGAGCATGTGCAATAGATTATGGTGATTTAAGCCTTTTTAGTGGCTGGCATATTGCCTTGATGAAGACAATCTAGGCTATAGCAAGTTCAGTTGCCCTGGTCTGAGCCCTTGAGAGACATGGATGATAGATCCCAGGGGCTGGTAAGAGGAAGGACCAGTGGTAGCCACCAGGGGTGCTGTGGAGCACACTGGGGAGGCTTGTGTCTGGCCTTGTGAGTGGGAAGGGTGAGACCATACGCTACCATCAGGTCTCGGAAGAAGGAAGGCAGGAAGGCACCAGGGTGGGGGTGGGGCTTGGGGGCTTCAACTGGATTGGTTTCCAGGAAGAGAGGTGTCCATGGGGGTAAGGGGAGAGGACATTGGCTCTCCCGGCTCAGTGTGCCCCAAGGGGACGTAGGCTCTTCCCCACACTGGCGCCATGTTCTGTGATCTCGATCCCATCCACTCAGGTGCCCACGCCAGAGAGGGGCCCCACCTTGGCTGTCCTTTCTTTCCCCCTCCATATCTAGGGAATCAGCAATTCTAGTGACTCCGTCGTCCCCTGGCATCGGCCCCTTCCTCCCCAGTGCTGTTCTCCTAATCCTTGAGGGGTCCTGGGGAGGCTGGCATAGTGGGGGCTCAGAGGAGCCCCTGTACGGAGAGCAGATGTTGCCAAAGCAGCCTCTGTCTGCGTCAGTTCCTTTCACGCCAGTCAGTATCCTGGGGAAGAAGTATTTGGAGGAACCCACTGTGGAATGGGCTGGGGTTGGTGATGACAGATCTTGTCTTTCTCTTTTAAATGTGGTTCTTGCCTAGCTCTCCTGTTAGGGGTCCGTGACCAGCTCAGGTCTTGGCAGTACCCAGCACTTGTCCAGGTGGAAAACTTTTCACTCAATCTAACTTTGACTACTAATTTCAAATCAAAATATACGATCATTAAGTTATTTGATTTCCAGAAACTCTGTGACAATGATCAAAACAAGAACGTGATTAACAAAACTTTGTGGAACCTGTGTGTCTTGATGGCAGTTGAAAGGGTTAACCTGATCAGTCCTCTTAAATTTGCTTATTTTTCTCCAAGCAGGACCTTCTCCCGTGGTGTGCAGAGAGCGGGATGCTGGGCAGGGGGGCAGCCCTTGATCTTCTCAGCCAGCCCCTACGGGTGTGGAGGTCTGTCCTGAGTGAGCTGGGGTCAGGGATGTAGGGTCCCAGTGTTCTTAACCTCTGTCTGTAGTAGAGCCAGTATACTATGACTGTGGGCTAGATATGAACGAAAAGAGAGAATATTTCTTAGAGCTCTGGAGCGCTTTTTGAATCCTTTTATAGGTAGGCTAGTGGCTCATTTTCATAGCTGTGTCATAAGTTCAATGGGTAGCTACAGTTTCTTATTAGTATTCGTTTAAGATATACATTGCAGGTAAACATTTTAACAGTGAAAATCAGATGTAGAGTAAGTTTACATGGCCTGTGGAATACATAACAGTAAGTGTCCCTTTTTACCTTGGCTGCAGGGAGACCCCAAGCCAAACTTTTGCTCCTTCATAGCAACCATGACTTTTGGGTTTCCTTAGTATTTTGATGTGCTTTCTTTTCTGCATTTTCATGGATCCCCATTTGGATGCCTTTTTATGAAAGCTTGTTCAGTTTCTGGTAAAGGCAGGAAGTGCGTATGTCCCATAACCAAAAGCATAGCCCTTGGCCGTCTAGGGTGAGCGCCAGAGCAATGGGACCCCGCCAGCTCCAGGAAGCAGGGAGGCGGAGGCTTTGTTAAAGGTGAGCAATGCCCGGCTGCCTCTCTCCCACATGTCCCCGGATTGAAAGTTTGTGTTTATGAGGCTCTGAATGCAGTCTAATTTTTTCCTATCTGGTTTGGCTCATCTCTACCAGCTGGTAAATAGGAAATGTTCACGGTAGGGAGCCAATGCTCTGCAGAGTGTAAACAGATGGAATCGATATAAAGTGACAAGTTAGACTGTGCTATGGAGAATACAGAGCCAAAACTCAGAACATAACAGTCAAGCTACTTATTTGGTTCCAGTTCATTTAGTCCTGAATAGTGCTTCATATCTGCACAGCTGTGTTGTTCTTTTCTCCCCCCCTTTCTTTCTTCTGGGTTGATAATGACAATTTCAAAGAAAAACTTTAATTAAAGATTTTATACAAAGTAGCCAAAAGTAGAATAATAAGGAAAATGAGCATTGATGTGTTTATTGTAAGAGAAATCCTTTTTCATGGTTTCATTTAAAAATTTCCAGTCCTTAAATTTGAAATGAGTTTAGTGATGTGACAGAGAGGTGCTGTGTTGCTGCAGAGCCAAGATGAGGGGCCGTGGGACTCCTCGCCCCTGGGAGACTCGGTCTGGAATGGGCGGCAGGCAAGGGGCAGGGTGCGGCGCCTCCTGACCCCTCATTGTTAGAACCACGTGGGAAAACATGGCTCCCTGAGAGGAACCCAGCAGGACCAGCTCGGCAGAGCCAGGTGGGCCACGCTGCACGAGGGTTAAATTAGCCTTCGGGTCAGAGCCAGGCCTCCAGGTTTAGGGAGAATTCCTGCTGGGCCTCCATGAAGTTGGGGTGGTCCTGTCCACTTGGGTTTGCAGCCCTCCTTTCCAGAGCTCAAAGCACTAAGAAGAATGGTAAACAAAGAGCCATAGGGGACCAGTCCCCTGCCAGCCATCTGAGCTCAGCGGGGTATGAATCGCAGGCTGTCTGGTCCTCCTCCACCGGGCTTGCGCAGCCCCCAATGAGTCCCACTTCTGTCCCTGAGGACACCCTGGGCAGCTCTCAGGGCTTTGTGGCCACACATGGGGGTCGGCACCCCGTCCTCCCCTGGGCTCCCGGGCTCCAGGGCCAAGGGGCGGGAGGAGCGCAGTGCGGCTGGTGGGTGGGCTTCCCTTGGCCTTCTTGTCTCCTCCCCAGGTCGTGGGGGTCTGTGACACAGATGGGGAGGGGCAGCGGTTAAAGGCAGTGCTCACAGGGCACGTGAGGAGTTCCCAGGATAGTGTCATGCGGGCTTCCGAACCACGTGGGTTCCCGATGAGGAGGATGGGCTCTGACTGAGCCCTCTCTGGGCCACCCTGGCTTCCCCTCTGGTGGTCCACTGCTGTCCCCTGGCTGCTGGGGTCCCCTGAACCACGTGGGTTCCCGATGAGGAGGATGGGCTCTGACTGAGCCCTCTCTGGACCATCTCGGCTCCCCCTCTGGTGGTCCACTGCTGTCCCCTGGCTGCTGGGGTCCCCTTCCGTGACGAGCAGCCCTTGGAGTGGGAAAGCTCCTCCCTTTCTTGGGGTCTTTGTAACCCATGGTAAATCCACACATCCCGCCCTTGCCAACAGCAGGTGTTCAGACCGCTCTAACTGCCCGTCCGCCCCGCTCGGCTGCCTGTCTGGTTCTCACGTCCTTCACCAGGAAGATGCAGAGCAGGTCACGGAGGCCACTGGGTAGTGAGAGGTGTCCGCCCTGCTCGCAGATCCTGTCCCCCATATGGGACTGGCTGGGCAAACTGCAGCTTTTTCCCTATGAACGGTGCAGTCTCTCCGTCCCATCTCGCCATCCGTCCGTCATCCGTCAGCCAGCCATTATCCATCACTCCAGCCACCCTCCCTCCTGCCCCTCCAGTTATCCACCTACCTACCTGTCCATCCATCCAGACATCCATCTGGCCATCTGCCCACCAACCTACCCATCTGTCTGTCTGTCACTCACCTATCATCCGTCAGTCCACCCATCATCCATCATCTATCCATCCATCCATCCATCCATCCATCCATCCATCAATCCATCATCCACTCCACAACCATTCATGGGCCCAGGCCCTGTTCTTTGCCCTCAGCTCCTGCCCACTCAGGCTTTCCTCCCTCTCGAGGCTTCTGTTAGCTTGGGCCAGGCTGGGGCAGTGGAGGGAGGGGAGCTGGGCTTGCGTGGAGTTGTGCTGTTCCAGCCCCTTGCGGCTCCCTGACAGGAGTGGGGTTGTTCGGTTATTTGGACCTCTGTCCTCAGCCTCTGATCTCAGCCAGCAGCTCCCCTCACGTGGCTGTTCACCAACGGCGCAGACCCATTGCTCTGACTCGTCTCAATGTGGCGGAAGAGGAAGTGAATGTGAGGAGTGGTTGCTTTTTCCAGGTCACCTGGATACTGGGGCGAGCTGGGGTTTGAAGTCTCACAGCAGGGCCTCTGACTCCTCACAGCACCGTGTAGCCCTTTCGGCTCGTGTAGATCGGAAGGAGGGAGACCAGTGGTCTGACACGCTATGAGTGCCCGGCAGGGACGGCTGTGGCCCAGAGCAGTGTTGTGTGCTTTCGAGGGCAAAGCCCCCAGGCCTGGGCACCGCAGGTGCCTTCCCCACTCCCGGCTTCGGTGTTTGAAGGCAGGCGGGCTCTGCCTCTTACGGCCGCATTTATGCTTCTGCCCTTCATAAACGCATCTAAACCTTTTCCAGAACTCTTTTTTGAAGGAAAGTTAGCAACTTTATTGAGAAGAGAAAAGAGATAATATATACTCTAGATGTAAGCACGGGCACTCATAGAGAGAGAGGCCTAAGAAAGGAATGATAGCGCACATTCAAGACATGGAAGTTGGCTTCTGAAGAGTGAGAGCCACCTCTGGTTTTCGGGGTTTTTTTTGCTTTTTTTCAAGATGAGCTCCCTTGAACTCCCAATTTTACTGCCTCAGCCTCCCAAGTGTAGGGATGACAGGCATGCACCAACACGCCCAGCCTTCCAGAATATTTTAATTTAAATTTTGCTCCTATTGCTTTATATTATTTTATTGAAGACAGAGGCTCGCTATGTAGCTGAGGCTGGCCTCGAACTTGTGATCCTCCCGCCTCCGCCTCCCATGTGCTGGGATGACAGGCGTGCCCGCTTCGCCCGGCCTCAGGAAGGAGCCGTGAGAAGCACTCAGAATCTGTTGAGTTTCTCATTTGCTTTTTGTTTTCATTTTGTTTTGCAGCACTGGGGATCAACCAAGGGCCTCCTGCTCGCCGGGCAGGCACGATGCCGCCGCGCTACATTCTCACTCTTTTTACGCAATCATTATTTTGATTTTCAGCGGCCACTTCCTCATTTTGCTTCACTCCTGTGTGAAACGGGGCCGTGTCTTACTGTTAGGTAGGGGGCCCTGCCTTCAGAAGGCACAGCTTTCTCTCCTGCCTCTCCCCGGCCAGCCTGTCCTGATAGAACATAGGCATTTCGGTCTGTCCTCCCAGGGGGTCCCCTCCATTAGGTTGCTTGGCTCATCCTTCCTTCTCTGTGCCTGGGGCGCCCTCCCAGACCTGGGCTGCGAGGACCCAGAGACAGGGAGGGAAGGCTCCGGGGCAGATTCTTCAGAAAGCCTCGGGCCGGTCTCCCCAGCTTCTGGGCCTTCAGCGTAAGGTGATAGCTCGCTGGGGTGTGGGGTTTCTTTTTAAATCCCTGGTGCATTTCCTTGAGTTTGGGCAGGTAAACCTCCCCGAGATGTCTTCACCCCATCAGCAATAAGGGAGGGAGGGAGGCGGGGAAGAGTGAAATGTGGGTCAGGATCCCATCCCGTGACGGTAGAGGACAGGGAAGGAAGCCTTCTCATCTTTGCACTAGGAGGGTTCCATCCAGCCGACCTGCTCTGCCCTGGTAGGAGAAAAGCAGGCCAGACAGGATGCAAACGAGCAGGTGTGGCCGCCTGCCAACAGAATCTGTTTATGGAGACTGAAATTTGAAATTCACATAACTTTCACATGGCGTGAAGTACTCTTCTCCTCCTGATTCTTTTCCAACCACTTAAAAATGTTAAAACCATTCTTAGCTTGCAGGTGTACAGATCGGGTGGAGGGCCATGGTTTACCACACCTGGAATGAAGCGAGCTCAATGTCCATTGGTGTGGGAGGAAGCAAGATCGGCCCTTCTTTTGCTGACCTCTTGGGGCAATCACAAAGGCAGGCAGGCCCAGCCTTCTGTGGGCAGCGGGCTGGGTGTGGAAGAGGCAGTTAGACACCGTGGCCCTTCTACTCCTTTGTCGAACAGTGTGCCAGGGTTCCCTGTGTTCGGTCAGGGAGGGTTCGGTCCTGCCTGGGAGCACCCCTCCCAAAGTGGGGGTCTGACAGGCAGGGAGGGACAGACTGGGTGGCAGAGGCAGGCAGGGAATGAGGAGGGACCTGTGCCCCAGGGAGAGAGCTGGTTACCAAGTGGCCGCCAGAATAAACCAAGATGCCAGGGTCAAAGTCAGGGAACCAATGACCAGAAGGAAGGGTGGTTAGGAAACCCCGGAAGAGAAGGTGCCAAGTCTTTCCCCGGGGTGTGCAGAGACAGGGCGCAGGAAGGGCACTCCGGGCAGCGGCTGTGCGTGTTCACCCACTCCGGCAGTCCTCGGGCATCGGCCCTGTCCAGGCACTTCTAAGCCCCGAGGCACAGCAGTAGGTGAGACAGAGGCCCTGCGCACGCACGGAGTACAGGTTTCCGTGGAAAGAGAGGGAACAAGCGCAGAAAGAGCTGTGGAGCGGCCAAGGCGCTGGTGGATGCGCAGGTGGGACGCTCCCGGTCACAAAGCGCCCAGGGTGCGCTTGGGCCTCCCGTAGAGAGCCAAGCGTGACTGCGGGAAGTGTGCCTGTGCCTGCCATATGTGAGAGCGTCAGGCCGCCTCCACCAGGACCAGGGCAAGTGGAGAGAGTGGGGGGGTCATGCAGGGCCCCCGCTGTGGTCAGGACGTCCGGCCTGTAACAAGAGCCCCTGAGACGCTGGTGGACTCTAAGCCGGTCAGTGTGGCTGGAGCCCAGGCACAGTGCGTGGGGTGGGACACGGTCTGGCCACTATGACTGGGCCCTTAGCCATTTTGTTTCTCGTTACTTTCTTCTTCTCTCCTGCCCCACACGGGACCAGACAACGCGTGCACCAGGGCCCTAACTTCGTTGCCTTTGGTAAGCGTCACCATCTGCAGCTCCATTCCCTGGATCGTGCCAAACTTCCGTCTGACAAGTGACAAGGAACTTGGAGACGTCCCTCTGGTGGGCGTGAGCTCGGTGCCAGGCTTGCCGCTTGCCGGCTCTGCACGCTAGAGGCCCATCTGGGTTGCCGGGGGTGCGAAGGAAGCGCATCACTCGTGTCCCTCTCCGCTTTCCCAAGAGAGGTGGACGGGAACTTGGCAGTGGACGGGGACCGAGGGAGCAGGCGCTCTGGTGTCCCAGGCTCCCTCTGGCAGACAAAGTGACGGCGAGGGGGCTGCATGCGCCAAGCGGGAGACGGAGGCCGTGCTAGCCCAGAGGCTCCGGCTGTTAGAAGAGGGTGGGTAGAGAACATAGCAGACATCCAGTCAGTCGTCATGTCATCGTCGTCATTATCCCATGGACACCGAGGGTCATCATTAATCTACTCAGGGTTTGTGGTCTCAGGAGGTGGCTGCGGACAGGGCGCAAGGTCTCCCGTGCCTGCAGCATTTTCTCAGGCAGGTGGGAAGAAGACTCACCCATCCACTCCAGCGGCTCTTTCCAGAGCACCCGTACTGTGGGGACCGAGCCCAGAACAAACCCTGCTAGCACGGAGCTCATGTTCAGAGGGGAGGAAGGACAATGAAGACAGAAAAGTGCCCTGTTAGCTTGTGAGGCGTCCTCTGAGGGAGAAGATAGGGTGGCAGGTGGGAGTCCCAGTCTCCGTAGGTTGTCGGGGAAGGCTGCGAGATAAGGAGACATTTAGGCCAAGACCTGCTGGGGAGGAGTGTTCCAGGCAAAGGGAACACCAGGTGCGACATCTGGGGAAGGTGAGGCAGGAGGAGCCAGGTGCTCCAGAGGAGGAGCAGGCTCTGGTGTGGCCAGAACGGGGACGGGGCGGGAGGTGAGGCCAGAATCGCCAGAGCCAGTCCCAAGGGGCCTGCTGGGTCCCAGGGAGACTGAGCAGAGGAGGGTGTGGTCAGACCAAGCTGGGACAGGAGCGCCTTGGCTGCCGGCCTGGGTCAGGCGTGGGACTGGAGGGCACCAGGCTGTGGTGTCATGGGAGGTGGCCAGCGAGACGAGGTAGATTGTGTGAAAGTTTTAAGGAAGCGCTGGTGGGCTCTGTGGGTAGGTTGGGTGTGATGTGGACAGAAAGGAATGTGATGGATGGACCTGCCACCCATGACGTGGGAGGCCACGGGCCGGGGGGAAGTAGTTTGGGTCTGGTAACTCTGAGATGGGTCTCAAGGTGGACATCAGATAGGCAGTTGGCTGTCCTAACCTGGTCCCAGAGGTGAGACCATGGCTGGACACAGACACAGGTGAGTCATCAGCTGGGACCTGAAACCAGAGGCCTGGACCACCGGGGAGCACATGGTGAGAGGCCCTAGTCCAACTGCACTGCAGGGATGGGGGGACAGGGGAGGGGGGTAGACTGAGGAGGACTGGGAGCCAGGCTTCAGAAGCCAAGACCAGGGAGTGTTTCCAGAAAGGGGACCAAGCCGCATGTCCCATGCTGCTGTGGGGACAGCAAGGTGAGGACTGAGAAGCAGCCACGGGGACTGGGTTCTTTGGCTACCTTGACAAGAAGGGCATTTGAGGAGCTGTGAGCATAAACGCCACTGAAGTGATTTAAGAGAGAGGAGACACACTGGAGACCACTGTGAGGGGATGGAATGGGGACAGGAGGAGGCAGGCTTGGCGGTGGGGGGCTTCACAGATGGGGTAAACTGAGGGTGGGGGCAGGGCGCTCGACCCTGGGGCCGTAGGGATGGGGCCTGCGTGCCCTGTGGCCTCTTGGTTGTAGACAGGCTCACAGGGGTCTGCCATTGGGCCAGTGCAGGGACCCAGCAGGTGGCATGGAGCCAGGCGGGCCTGGACACGTGGGGAGCCCTGGAGTGTGGTCTGTTAGTTGTCCCTGTTTCCTCCATGAAGCTGGCGGTGGGGGAGAAGTTGGGAGGTTGAGGAGTGAGAGAAGGTAGGAACGGGGGCCTCGAAGGGTGCAGCCCCATAGCGGACACTTGCCCAGCCTGCGCGAGGCCCTGGCTTCTAGCCCCTCACTGCAGTGGAGGTAGGAGCGGCTTGGTGGGTGGTCTGTGTGTGCGCATGCGTGTAGACTGGTGGCCCAGAAGGACTAGGCTGTGGCAGTCCCCTCCTGGCGGGGTTAGCGGTGGGAGTAGCATTTTCCATCCAGCCTCATCAGCTGGCTGTGTGGACAGGGGTTTGGAGTAGGCCGGGAGCTGGATTTTCTCAGCGCTGGAGGAGGAGAGGAGGAGGGTGAGCACCCATGGGAAGGGGTGCTGATGAGGAGGGCCCAGGTAGAGAAGGGAGGAGGGGGAGCAAGAGCGGGAGAGAGGCCTAAGCCTCCGAGGGAGGGCTTGGAGGCCAGGCTGGTAGACTTTGGCCACAGGGGGAGAGCTGGAAAGGAGAGTGGGGAGGCGGCTGAAAAGGGCCCGGGTCTTGCAGAGTCTGAGGAGGAGCCAGGGCCTCGGAGAGGTGGCACTGTCAGAAGTTCATCTACCTGAACGCAGCGGGAGGAAGAGCCAGGTGCCAGGGGTAATGTTGCCCAGGCAGGAGGGGGTTGGAGGGTCTCCAGGGGACTGCAGCAAGGGTGGGTGGAGGCAGTGGGTGGAGGTGCGGGGCTTCAGACACAAGGCAGCAGCAGCAGTCTGGAAGAGGCTACAGAGAGGCCGCCCACCCTCTCTCTGGCTGGAAATGAGACCACCACCCCAGGGGGCTGCAGGAGAGGCTCCTCTGCTGGGAGGGCCAGGGTCGGTGAGTGTGAGGTGGCAGGGGGGACAGCCTTACTGTGCCCATCGAGGAGCTAGGGGAGCTGTGAGGAGGGGACAGAGTTGTTGTATGATGGTTCTCCCTACGTCTTCCCGACTTTGCTTGGAGTCCTGGCTGGCTTTGCATTCGTCCAGTACTGGGCTGGAGGGTCAGACCCCGCTGGGATCCAGCCTTCCCACTCCTCCTTGCTCTCCATCCCCAGTGCTTCTGCCTTCCGGAATGCCCTGTTGTCCCCCACCCCACAGTGGGAGGTCACTAAATGCCTGTCCAGATGTCCCCGTGCCACCTCCTCAGGAAGCCTCCAGATCACTGGCTGAAAATGTTGGCTGTCATTCCCAAAGGCCCACAGCCCCCTCAAACCCTGCTGTTGGCTCTGATTGCAGCTGCCCTGTCTTGGTGAATATGCATTTGTGTGTCTTACCCTCCCCGCAGGTTAGTGCAGTGAGAAGATAAGCCCAAGTTCGAAGTCAGCCTCACGCCATTTGGCTGTGTGATGCTGGGTAACTCAGGAAGCCTCCCCCCAATTCAGCTCGTTTCTAAGAGTGAGGAAATGGTGGGTTGGGCAGATTCGCGTGCAGAGCTCTGTGCTTGCTCGCATGAGTCCCGGTTGGGACTCCTGTCCTCTGAACTGAGGTCACTGTGGTGCCAGAGTCCTCAGGGCCTCGCCAAACACTGTACATTTCTGGGCCCAGTAAATACTGTTTGGAGGAAGATCTCTACAAAACTTTTCTGTGATTTCTTTAAAAAAAGTCCAGAGGAGTTGAAATAGACAGTCATATTTCCAGTTCCTAGTAAAAATAGTTTGCATATGGCTGGGAAAAATCAAGATTGGACAAGTCCAGCTCTGCCAGAAGTATAGTTTTTAAGCATCAATTAACAAAAAAGAATTTTCATACGGCCCTAAAAGGGAATGAATTGTGTATGAGACTGACTGCTTCTCATCAGACTTTTTTTTTTAACTTACTAAGACCATTTGCCGAGAAAATTGCCTTGAAAACATTCAATAAATGCAAAGTGTTCTTTTCTCCCGTAGACATGTCATTTTGCAATGCATACCACTGTGAATCTTCGAAAACATTTTATTTTACAAGAGGTATTTTAAAAAACTTTCCCGTTTCTTATTACCATCTTGGTTTTTAACACCGGCTCCTTTGACTTTTCCCAAACCACTTTTCACACGCAGGTTTGCAGAAACATGAAAACCGTCACGAAAGCCCTGAAGCTCATTGATGCGAACAACACCGGGCTGGTGCAGCCGCACGAGCTGAGGCGGGTTCTGGACATCTTCTGCCTGAAGATGAGCGACGAGGAGTATGAGATGTGAGTGCTCGAGGCCGGAAGAGGGTGCGGGGAGGACACGGCAGCCCGTTTCAAGCAGGACCGGCCGGTCATCGGGCCTTGCTTTCCCTTGCTCTCCCGCCAGCCTTCCCTTTGGGCATTTCTCGAAGGTTCCTGAGGCTCCCTGTGGGTTCTCAGGAGTGAGACCTGATGGTTCTCAGCCCTCAGGTGCCCTGGGGTGGGTGCAGTCACGCAGCCTGCAGACTTGAGCACAGACTAGTGACCACTCTACCCCGGTCACCTCTTTCCTGCTTGGCGCTGCGCGCGGCACCCTATACCTTTCCAGTTCACAGTTGAGTTTGACTCCAAGCCTGGGGGAAGAGGAGAAAGAACGGTCGGCTGCCCCATCACATTCACAGGCTACCACCGCCTGCTCCTGGCAGCGGACAGTGAGCGGCAGTCCACATGAGCCAAGGGTTGGAGGCCCCAGGGAAGCCAGAGGCGTGGCTTCTCCGCTGCATGCGTTTTGAGTGGGAGCCACTGGAGGGCGGGCCCTGCTTAGCCTCTTTACGCAGTGCCTTCTGGGAGATGCCTGCCTTCCTGTCTTTTCCCAAAAGCTTCTCTAAACACAGAAGCCACCCCTGGCCTCACTTCTGCTTCTTGTGGTTTCAGTCACCCATAGTCCACCAATGTTAAATATTAAGTGGAAGAAATCAACGATTCGTAAGACTCAAATCACTTTTATCATACACTGTATGTTATTTTATTTCTTTGGTTTTATTTTTGCAATATTTGGGATCGAACCCAGGGCCTTGTGCATGCTAGGCAAGTGCTCTACCACTGAGGTACATCTCCAGCCCTCATAGTGTTGTTTTTTTTTTTTTTTTTTTTTTGTGGTACTGGAGGTTGAACCCAGGGCCTCAAGCTTACATGCTCTGAAAGCGCTGGACTACTGAGCAGCACCCCGAGCCCATTTTTTCAGTTTTTGAGACAGGGTCTCACTAAGTAATGCAGACTGCATCTGGTCTCGAACTTGAGATCCTCCTGCCTCTGCCTCCCAAGCCTCTGGGATTACAGGCGTGTGCCACCTCGGCCAGCATTGTACATTATTTTAATTGTTCTATGTTATCATTAGTTACTCTTATTAATCTCTTACTGCGCTTATAAATTAAGCTGAGTTCTAAGACGCATGTATAGGAAGAACATTACAGGCTTTGGTGTTATCCACAGTTTCAGGCATCCACTTGGGGGTCTTGGAACATGTCCCAGGTAGATAAGGGGGTCACCTGTCCCCTCCAGGCCATTCACAAAAGGACTGAGTCTTATGATTTCACTCAGAGCCTGAGAGTTTCCCATTGCCCTGGAGTTACGATCTGCTATTAAAGTGGGTCTCTGGGGCTCCCGACACATCTCGTAAAGACAAGGTCACAGCAGCTAGCGGTAGAGGAACTTGCCCCCAAGGCAAGGAAGCATAGGGATCTTGGGACCCAGGCACAGATGCTGCCGGCCTAACAGCAAGGAGACTTTAAAAAAAAAAAAAGATAGTTCCCACTCTTTTGAATATTTCTTCCTCTTTATAACCCACCTCAGAATATAAAAGACATAATAGATGTTTTAATTTTTACATCCTTTCCGGCTGGGAAAGTGTCCAGAATAAGAGCCAAACAAAACAAATTAAATAATTTTGTGCGCGCAATTATAGAACAGAGGCAGCGCTCTCCTCAAACAGGCAATCAAAAAACAAAGCAGTGTTTTATTTGACAATAAACCTTGTGTTTGGCACTGCAGTCTCCAACCTAGTAAATCTATAAAAAATGTTACTGTCTGTTTCCCCATCTCTTAAGTATTGAATAATAAAGAACTCCACAAATTTTTATTCGAGAGTTTTTTTTTCTTTTTTTTTCTTTTGAGCCTCCAAAACAATGCTGTTTTCACGCTAAGGTTTGAGAAACTTCGCATAATAGGCTTGCTTCCTGCAGCTAGGCGCAGAGGATCAAAAGGAGAGCATTTCTTCCATTGCTTTAATGCTCTTCTTATTGAAGCCCGAGACTATGCTGCTCCTCGCATAGCTGCTTCAGTATTAACTTTGCCTTTTTAATTTCGGAGCAGGAAACATAATGCATTTTCAAATCCCTTTATCTGGTGGTTTTCTGTTTACGATCTACGTTGGACACGTGGCATGGTAGGAACTGGCTGGGTCTTTTCAAGTCAGGCTCACGGCGGGTCCGGTCTGTGCTCTGCACTCCCATATTCCAGGACCTCAGGAAGCTCCTGCCGCACCTGCCCCCAGATTCAGCTTTCTTTTAAAGATATGGGGCCAAGAAGCCCACCGCACAGGGTGGTGATGAAGATGTGACCCAACGCGCATGGCAGGCCTGCGATACACATGCACGGAGCAAGGGCTCATGTCATGGGGACACGTCCCAATCCTAAAGATCCTGAATGCCCTTCGCTCCTTGAAAGGTCATTTCTTTTACACTGCAGAACGCTGTCCAGCCTATGCAAAACACAAGGCCAGAGAGGAAGTCACAGCCAAGCTTTACGCTCATCAGGACTGTCCTGTAACCCATTGCGCTTTGTTTGTCCCTTCTCATGGCCCTCCAGCCTCACCTCCATTGTCCTCTCAGCCTCAGTATTTGACTCTGTGTAAGGTAACTTGTGGGCTGGGATTTAGCTCAGTTGGTAGAGCACTGTGCTGCAGTCTCTGAGGTCCCGAGTTCAATCCCCAGCACTGCGAGAATGGGAGAAGGGCCTGGCAATCCACTCCCAAGGCAATCCCGAAACTGTCAGCCGTTGAAAACCCTATGAGAGTCACTATGAGTCCGATGCCGACTCAACGGCACCTAACAACAACAACAAGGTAACTTGTGAACAGGCTTGCAAACAAACAAGCAAGAAAACAAATCACCGTCTATGAGTGGCACTGAAGGCTTTTTGCCAAGGAATGATGCCAGAGGGGATTGTGGGCCGATTGGAGTCCTTCCTTCTCCCTAAATCCTGCCTTCTCATGAGGCCCTCTTGCCTGCTGCTTTCCACAGGCTTGTGAGTCCCCTCGCCCAGAGTTCAGGTGCCTGAGACGATGGCTTAGGAAAAGTTCAGCCTCTGTCCTTGGTTGTGAAAAGCCTTTGTGACCACGCCTTCCTCTGCAGAGCTGAGGCTCCGTGTTTGAAACTGCTTCCGTTGGGTGCACTACCATGGGTTCCGTTTGCCGCCCATGACTGTATGGCAGGTATTTGCCCAGGCCAGGGCTCTTCTGTGAATAAAGCCCAGGCCCAAGGAGCGCTGGGTTTCAGTGCAGCCTCTCCCCTGCCTGCTGCGGCTTCCTCCAGCAGCCTGGCAGCCAGCGCTTCCGCATGGCAGGGCTCAGAAGGGAGCCTGTTGGGCGCAGAATATTTTCGGAGGACCGAGGCTAAGGAGGAGAGATGGGGCGGTTTAGGGAGTTTTCATGATAACATCTGGCAGCTGTCATCTCTCAAGATAATTTTTCTTATTATAACAATAGGCAAGCTTCATCAAAGTGGAAAAATAGGTACGCGTGGAAACGAATACATGACATTACACCGTTAAATGTGGAAAACAGAAAAATAACAAATACTTTAATAATTACTAAATTTTTAGAAAGCATGAAATTAGATAATTATAGAAACCAACACATATGGAGATGATATAACCAAACATTTAAAAACTGTGATTTTTTTTAAAGAAATTTAGTAGCTCAGAAATGATCTTGAAAAACATGTATCAAATGGCAGATTTGAATAATAGAAAGTCTATTAAAAATCCAAACACCCTATTTATCTCAATATTATTTTAGAGAGACAGAGTGGCTTACGTGTTTTAAAAATTCTTACGATGAGCGGGGTGTCTTGGCACATGCCTATAATCCCGCCACTCAGGAAGCTGCAGTCCTCTGTGGTCCTCAGTTTCTCCCTAATGAAGTCACACCTCCATTAAAAAAGATCACCTGCGTACTAGTCCCCAGCCCTTCAGTTCCAGGTTCCCTGGTTATGGACACGAACCGGCTCACTGCCCAGATCCGTGTCCCTTCACTTACTACCAGAAGTGGCACTGCTTCTGCAGTCCAGTGGGGACGTGGATTCCCTAGGCCCAGGTTCACCCGCAGCTCCCCACCATGGAAAGGAGAAGCTCTGTAGGTGGTGTGGCTGGGCAGCTCCCGGCTCAGCTTGGCTGTTTCCGTGTTATTCTCTCTGCATCCGTCTACAGGCTAAAGAAGTGGTCTCCTTCCAAGTATCTGCATCTTAAAGATCTGGCAAGAACATTTCCCAGGGTTTACTTTTCGATTCCAGCTGTAGCTAGCAACAGACATTAAAATTAATGCCAGCCCCAGCGTAAAGGACATCTTAGTAACAAACTTGCTTCTTTTCAGAGTCACTGTACCGTGATGTCTGATTTCCAAAGAACATTTGTATTTCAGGTTTTCTAAACACTACAACTTTGATAAAGACACCGCAGTGGATTACAATGTTTGGTTGAAGAACCTCAGCATGAGTAATGACTTGAATCTTAGCTATTTTACGGGCAATCAAGGTAAGCATCTTTTAATACATTTCAGTATCTTTTGGCATGGCCATTCCTCTTGTATAGATCTTTCCTGAAGAAATACTTGCAAATACGGAGAATGCATTATCTACAAAGGTAGCCGTGGTATCGTTATCGATAAGAATAATATAACTGCTGAATAATAGAAAAGGATGAAGGGAGCCCCAGCACATCCCCCCTGTCAATATGCAGCTAGGAATCATGACTTCCCCAAAGAGCTCATGGCGCCACAGGAATGCATGCGGAATCAGCATACAATTGGTAAATGTCCCAGGCAGTTTAGATGGTCTTTACACGGAACATCTCTGTTCTTCTTTCCGCTGCTTCTGTATTTCAAAATGTTTGATAGTGAATATGAATTCCTTTGGTGGGGAAGATCTCAATATAAGAGGGCAAAGGGTTGAGTAATTTCCCGTTATATTAGACCCATGTTATTGTTGTTGTTAGATGTGGTTGAGTCAGTATCCGACTCATAGCCACCCTGTGTACAACAGACGAAGCACTATTGTCTGTGCTTCTCTGCTATTCATAGGGTTTTCAATGGCGGATTGATTTTTGGGAGTGGGTTGCCAGGTCCGTCTCCCAAGCCTGCAGCACCTGGTCTTCCCAGGTGGTCTCCCATCCAAGTACTAACTAGGCCCCACCCTGCTTAGCTTCTGAGATCTGAGGGGATGGGATGCCACAGGGCTATAGCTGCAGGCCTATTAGACCCAAACAGCCAGGCTTATATAGGTACACCCTCCAGAGAAGGAAACTCTTCCACTTTCTGGCCGTCTCTGTTCCCGCCTTGCTAATCACTCGGGATGCTCAGAGTTGCTCAACTGTTGATTGGCTTTTGCGAGAGCAGAGGTCCATTTCTATGAGGATGGGTGTGTGAATGAGGCGATCAGGTCCTCTCCCTTCCTGGCCTCAGGCCATTTTCCTGGCCTTCCTTGGGTTTCTCCTAGGTGGTTTTCTGCCTCAGGCATTTACACCCATGTCTGGCTCACTGGGCACTGGTGGGCACTGCCTGGTTTCAGCTTAATTCACCTTAGCAAATACTTGCTGAGCACCTTCTGTGATGCTCAGAGCTGCCTCACTTCCAAGCCAAAAGCTGAGAGAGCCTCAGGTTTCAGGCCGATTTTGCTAACCCAGGTTGCTCGTAGCACACTGCAAGACTCTACCTTGTAAAGCGTCCCATGCCGGGCCCTGTGCTAAGCATATTCTTACGTCATCTCTTTCCATATTCCTTTCAGCCTTGTGAGGCCAGTACTAAAGCACACAAGCCCATCCTGCTACCCAGAAATAACGGCTGTCAGCCTATTCTTGGAGTCTTCCCTTGTATAGATATGTAAAGCAGAGACAGGGAGAAAGAAATCCATTTGTAAAAATGGGTTCATGTAGATGCTATGTTATGTAAGAATGTACTTGCACTTGCGAGTATTAAAAGAATAGAAGTTGAAACGAAACTCAAGAAAAAGATCCATAGGTTTCATCTCCCTTTCAAGACGTTATGGGCTTTGATCCCTGGCCTGCTGGGGCTGAGGCTAACTGTGGAGAAGTCTGAGGTCTGCTAAATTTTCTTCCTGACTGGTCATCGGCTTCCTCTGGCTGGCTGGCTAAAGAACTTTTTCCTCTGGAATTTCAGTGGCATAGCTAGGAAATGTCTTAGTGCCACGCTGTCTATAGCAATTTTCCAGAATACAGTATATTTCCAATTTGCAAATTCAATTCTTTCTTCAGGATGTTTAAGTAGTTAGTATATATCTTTGAATAAGCCTTCCATTTTCCTGGTTTTTAACCTCAGGGATGCAAATTATCCTTATTTGGGCTGCCTTTGTTTTCCATGTTTGCTAAATGCTCTTCAAGTGCTTTATTCTCCTGTCTTTTTCCTCTGTGTTTACAGTGACCACCTTTCCTCTTCACCTGTCCCTGTTATTTGGTTTTCAGCAAGGTCTATTCTAGTCCTTGCTGCTTCGAATTGACTTGTTAGTTCTATAGTGTCTCCTCAGGCCTACTATATTGATATCCATCTCATGTTTTATCATGTCACCATTGAGCCTTTGTTTTTCTGAGTTCATGTTCTTAGTAAGAGATTCTATAATTTTCTAAGTCTTGGCTTACATTTTATTCTAAGGTAGGACCCTCAATTTACATACAGTATGGCCTTCTCTTTCTACCCACCCTCCTTCCTTTTTCTTTCCTGTAGAGTTTGTACTAATTTCAAGAAATTTGAGTAAATTAAGCATTTCCTATTCCATTTCATTTCTTCTAGTGACCTTTAATTTATTATTAAATTTTTTGTGTGCTTTGTTGTTGTTAGGTGCTGTTGGGTTGTATCTGACTCATAGCTACCCTCAGAGGGTTTTCAATGACCGACTGTTTTGAGGTTGCATTGGGAGTGGATTGCCACATCCTTTTCCCACTTTTGAGGTGCTTGGAATCAAACTCAGGACCTCAGAGACTGCAGAATAGTGCTTTTCCAGTTGAGCTAAATCCCAGCCCTTTTTGTGCTTTAGAGTTTACATTATTGTTATTGTTAAACGCCATCAAGTCGGGTCCAACTCATAGTGACCCTATGTACAAAAGTTCGAAACACTACCCAACACTGTGACATGCCCCAGACCTTTTTTATGCTTAAGCCTATTGTTGCAGCCACTGTGCCAATCCATCTAATTGAGGGTCTTCCTTTTTTCTGCTGACCCACCACTCTCCCAAACAGGGTTTACATGATACATCCTTAAGTAATGAGAACCTACCTTTAGGCAGTGTATACTAATTCTGTAAAGTCTAAGAAATTTACAATAGTATTTTACTCAATCTTCCCTCTTGTTCCTCATTATATTGCTGTCCCACATTGGGCTTTTACGAACGCCATAAACTCACAGTACATGGCTATGGCTTCTGGTGCTCCCCTGAGAGTTCCTGTCTGTCCGCTCATTAGGAGCAAATATTCTCAACCACTATTACTGTAAAATTTAGAGACTAGAAGTGCTTTACATTTTTTAGCTGCTAATTTCAACATTAGGTCATTCAGGGCTTGGGCTTTATTGATTAGCTTTGTTCCTCACATGTATATCTCAGTTTCCCGTTCTAGTAATTTTGGAATTTATCTTGAATATGGTAAACTTGGCTTGTAGGGACTATGGATTCTTTTATGTTCCTCTGTAGAATTTAAGGGTTTTTTGTTTTGTTTGTTTGTTTTGTTGTTTTAGCAGCCAGTTTCCTTGGCTGTCCTCAAACTCTGTTTTCCTTTCTGTAGACAATACCTGAGACCTGTGTTGTCACCTTAGCCTTAGTGGGCAGCTTGGTGTCTGCTGTGCACATCCACATTCAGAGGTCAGCCAGAGATTTGTGCAGTTTACCCACAGACTCTGGCGATGGCCTCTGTGGCTCTCTTCTGTGGGTACTTCCTTCCTTTTTTCTAGCTGCTCTGGGAGTCCTGATCTCTGTTTTCTGATTCCTAGAGCCATAAGGCTCTGGTTTATACCCAAATGCTAACAACTTAGCATGTTTCTGGCTGGGTCCTGCCATCAGCCAAAAAGCCAAACACCAGGAAATTCACTTAGTGGGAGTCCATTCTCCCAGTGCAGACATCATTGACAGCTACTCTCAGCTTCTCCCCAGTGTCTTCAGATAGGTTGGGTTATATCTTACCCAGAGTTTATAATTATTATCTGCTGGGAGTGTTGGTGTAATATGAGTCAATCCGCCATAATTGGAAGTAGAATTTTCTAGCTGCTCATATTAAGTGTTGCTTTGTTTTGTTGCTAGTTTTTACTGCTTCCCCCCACTTCCCCCCCCCTTTTTTTCTTATTTTATTAGGCATAGTAAGAGGGTAAGTTCTATAATACAATGTCAGTTTTATCATGGAAAACTCTCTCCCACTCTCTTGTGCATCCTCTCTCTCTCTTTCTCTCCCTCCCTCCCTCTCCTCTTCTCTTTCTCTCTCTCTCTCTCTTTCTCTGTCTCTCTGTCTCTGTCTCCCCCACCACTGCCATTCATCAATAATTGGCAGCAGGCTTTCTTTACTGATGATATATAAAATAACGATGCATCTCACAGTGAAGGCATCTTTAATTTTATCAAATGTGAGCTAGACAGTAATTCTTCTGTATATTCCTGTTCCCACAATTCTAGCTTTTTATCACATGTGAGCTAGACAGTAATTCTTCTGTATATTCCTGTTCCCACAATTCTAGCTTAAGTTCCGGTTGCTGCCTTGTAGCTGGTGTCCATGGACTTCTTCCAGTCTGTCTTCCATGCTCCAGTCATAGAGATCATCTAAAAAAAATACCTTATTCATGCCTATTTTGCGACTGAATACCTAGTCCATAACCTTTATGTTGTTGTTGTTCGGTGCCATCGAGTCAAGTCCGACTCATAGCGACCCTCATAGGGTTTTCAATGGCTGACTGTTTTGGGATTGCCTTGGGAGTGGGTTGCCATGTCCTTCTCCCATTTTGCAGTGCTGGGAATCGAACATGGGGCCTCAGAGACTACAGAGCAGCACTCTACCAACTGAACTAAATCCCAGCCCCATAAACCTTTATAGTTGAATTCAAATCGTTCAGTTAGAGGCACAACCTTCCCATGGATGTTCTACACTACAGAGGCAGTAGTTGAGCCTGTCAGCACAGAGGCCTGTGGGCTAGCATGTGGGCAGGAAAAGATGAATCACCAACTCTACCCGCTCAGTGCCCTTTGCCATTCTATCAGCTCACCGTCAGCCCCGAAGCGTGAACCTGATGGTCTCCGCAGGGCCATTCTGGGTTGGATATTGATGGAAGTTGTTTTATTTGGACCATGGTTGTCCAATTTGAATTCTCACCTTACTAACTCATTTTGGGAAATGTCAAGGTATCCAGACAGGGCCTACAGTATCAACCAGACAAAGGAGAGAGCTGTACCGCCTGGAGCGCACCAGGTCATGATTTATCTTCTGGTTCTTTCTGCTCAAGTCATTCAGACGTGGGCCTGGCTGTCTCACTGACTCAGCTTCCACGAGATTTCCACGTTATGAGTGAAAACCTGTATCATACCTCCCCAGTTGCTTCTGTCTCTCTTATCTTTGTTTCCCCACTCCACTGGTTATTTGAAACTTGTTTTCCAGTAGATTCTTAAGGAAATGCCCACGGAAATGATATTCTCTGATTTCTTACCTGTTCATAAGTTTGCCTGTGGCAGTTACACTTGAAAAAACAGTTTTTCCGGGTATAAAATCTTTGGCTCCAGTTTTCTTGTTGTTAGGTGCCGTCGAGTCGGTATC
Source organism: Pedetes capensis (assembly GCA_007922755.1). Classification (NCBI taxonomy): domain Eukaryota; kingdom Metazoa; phylum Chordata; class Mammalia; order Rodentia; family Pedetidae; genus Pedetes; species Pedetes capensis. The sequence continues at coordinate 65,864 of VMDO01002926.1, read as the reverse complement.
CGACTCATAGCGACCCTCTGTTCAACAGGGGAAACACTATTGTCAGTGCTTCTCTGCTGTTCATAGGGTTTTCAATGGCAGATTGCTTTTTGGGAGGGGGTTGCCAGGTTCTTCTCCCAAGCCTACAGCTTCTGGTGTTCCCAGGCGGTCTCCCATCCAGGTACTAACCAGGCCCCACCCTGCTTAGCTTCCGAGATCTGATGGGATCGGATGCCACAGGGCTACCGCTGCAGGCCCAGTTTTCTTAAGTACCTTTAAATATCTTTACCCATTGTCTAATGACAAAGTTTTGCTGAGGAAAAGTTTGATGACCATTTGATTTCATTTCCCTATTTGTAACTTGATCTTTTGTCTGGATGTCTGGAGGGTTGTTTGTTGTTTTTTGTTTCTTTTTTTTTTTTCATTTTAAGACTCAATAATTTTGCTGGGACATGACATGAAATTAGGTACTCATGATGATTTCCTGAGTACACTGTGTATTGTTTAAATTGTCAGATTTGAGTCTCCTTTATTTCAGGAAATTTTCTTTTTTTTTTTTTTTTTTTTTTTTTGCTGTACTGGGGGTTGAACCCAGGGCTTCACGCCTGCATGCTTTGTAAGTGCTGGGCCACTGAGCTGCATCCCAGCCCATTTTTCTTTTTACTTTTTGAGACAAGGTCTCACTAACTTATGCAGACTCTGGTCTCTGGTCTCGAACTTGTGATCCTCCTGCTTTCACCTCCCCAGCCGCTGGGATCACAGGCTTGCGCCACCGTGCCTGGCTCAGGAAAATTTCTTAAATTGTAGTGTTTAGTGTTTGTTCCATTCCGTTGTTTGATTTTCTTCTTAGTGAATCACAAGGGGTGGGGCAGCTTTCTTTTGTTGCACTTAGGCTGGACCTAGAACACTTTAAGCTTTCAGCTTCTTTCCTGTGCTATTGGAATCAACAAGAATCACTCAGAGAGGGGCTGGGTGTAGCTTCTGGTAGAGCGCTTGCCTAGCATGTGCAAGGCCCTGGGTTCTATCCCCATCACCACAAACAGAAGAAGCGGAAGGAGATGGAGAAGGCGAAGCAGAAGAAGGAAAAGAGAAAAAGAATCCTTCAGAAAGAATCATGGGAAAACCAGAAGTGGTGGGACTCACTGAGCTGCCTGGAGAAGGGATGAGAGGGAGTTCCTGAAGAGTCCTACCATCCACTGAATGTCCTGACAGCAGGCTTCCTGAGGGCATGCCTCCCCCTTTGCCCAGAGCCTATGTGTTGCTTCAGCAAACACTTGTGAGCTGCCCTGGGTGTGCTGTGTGTGTGTGTGTGTGTGTGTGTGTGTGTGTGTGTGTGTGTGTGTGTACGCGCGCGCGCCTGTGAATTGCTGTATAGTCTCAGCATCACAGAGTAGAAAACAGGATGAAGTATCAGAATGCTGGGACTGGAGCCTATGACCAGCCTGACCAGAATCAGAGAGCCTGGCTATTTGTCTGCTCTGAGATCCCGTGTTCCAAATGGTCCATCTGCCCGCTGAAGCCAAGGCTGTAGCATTCCAGGCTAAGCCCAGAAGGACGGGCTTTTTGTTTCATTATGTTGCCAGAGGGGCCCCACTGGGGAGACTCACTCTCTTCCTTCCTTGCTTGATTCATTCATTCATTTCTTTCTTTCTTTGTTTCCTTCTTTCTTTGTTTCTTTCTTCCTTTTTTCCCGTTTTGTTTGTTTTTGTTTTTTGTTTTTCCTTTGGAGACAGGAAATAGAATTCCAGATGCGTGGCAGTTTGTTAGCTGCAGCTGAATAAGTGTTTAATTTGGCTGAAGCTTATTGGCAGATATTTTAAGAACTAAATCTGGGAAACCATTTGTGATTTTTTTGCAGTCTACTTTGAGAAAGAAAATGGCAATACTTGAAATTTATTTTATTATCTTCTAGTATAAAAGTAATACATACTTGTTTGACAAAAGCCAGAAAGTATAAAAACACGAAATAATAATTCCCTATAATCCTATCTCCTGAATCTTACCACTGGATTCTTTTTAAACATATTATCCTCCTAGATTATTTTTTCTGTTGCATGTGGAGATTGATGGTTAGATAGATACGAAAGACATATAAAGCCAGTGTTAAAATGGAAATTAAATTGTGTGAATTGTCCTTTTTAAATCATGAAAAAGTATACATTAAGGTGCCGGGCATGGTGGTGCACACCTGTAATCCCAGCGGCTCTGGAGGCGGAGGCGGGAGGATCGCAAGTTCGAGACCAGAGGCAGTCTGCGTAATTTAGGGAGACCCTGTCTCAAGAAGTAAAAGAAAATGGGTGGGGGGGCACAGCTCAGTGGTCCAGCACTTGCAAAACATGCAGGCGTGAGGCCCTGGGTTCAACCCCAGCACAGCCAAAAAAAAAAAAAAAAAAAAAAAAAAAGTATACATTAAGAAAATTGTCCACACTCTTGAATTTAGACACACATCTTTGGTTTTCATGTCCATGTACATTTCAGAGTCTTGATGAACCATTAATTTATAAAACTCATTCTCAATTAATGGGCATTTAGAGTGTTTCAAGTTTTTCTCTTATAGACAGTGCAGAAAATGTCCTTATCCATATGTATTTGTTGAGTGGTCCTGTTATCCATAAGTATGAAAAACTAGAAGAGGATTTAAGAATATTCATGTACCAGTGGTTTTTTAATACACAAGCCAGAACTGGTTCTTATTCTCTTTAATCCTTGCCTGTTTGACAAGTAGAAAAAAATTGACTTATTTTAATTAGACTTTTAAAATTACCACTGAGTTTGAGCAGTTTTCACATATTTTATTTTTTAGTCCTTTCATGTGAGTTACCTGTCTCTAACCTAATATTCTGCTGGATATTTATGTCTGTCTTATTGATTCATAAGAGCTTCTTATGTATTATAAAAATTAGCCCATGTTTCTTACGTATATTAATAATAGATTTTCCCTACTCACTTTTCTTTCATTGTTATTTGTGTGACTTTTTAAGCAAACAAGACTTAACTATTTATATTATTACACCTACCCATTATTTAAATAATTTCTGGCTTTAATGTCTCCCTTGGACAGTCTTTCTCACACGAAGATTATGTATTGTGTAACAATCATCATAATTTTCTTCTATTACTTTCCTCGTTTTAAATTATTCTGTTAGTGTATATTTCACTCCTCCTATGGTTTGTCCTGGCCTGCAGCGGTAGCCCTGTGGCGTCCGATCCCATCAGATCTCGGAAGCTAAGCAGGGTCGGGCCTGGTTAGTACTTGGACGGGAGACCTCCTGAGAACACCAGATACTGTAGGCTTGGGAGAAGGACTTGGCAACCGACTCCTAAAAATCAATCCACCATTGAAAACCCTATGAATAGCAGAGAAGCACTGACAATAGTGTTTCACCTGTTGCACGTAGGGCCGTAGGGTGGGTATGAATAGGACACCAACTTGACAGCACCTACCAACGACAATGATTTGTCCTAGAATGTGGTAGTGTGTAGAAGAGTGATTTTTTTCCCCAAAATGTTCATACAATTAGTGCAATGTAGTTTATTAGATGGTTCATCCTTTTTTTGGCTTATTCAAGTCTTAATTTTTGCCAACCAAGTGACTTCCTTTTAATCACTTGATATTTAAATACACCTTTGACAATGTGGATAGACTAAAGCTGTTTTGTTTTAATAGAGGTCTCATGGGAAAATCAACAAGTCAAAAATTGCAAGAAGGAGCAATTGTCCAATACTGTACCATCTGAGGTTGTCGGGAAAAACAACTCCTTAGATAACATCCAAAGGACCTTTTGCCAAGAGGTAAGAGTGTTGTCCTAAAGCCACAGTTATCTAAAGTATAAACACATGCGCCAGCCACCTGTAACCCCAGCATTTGGCAGGCTGCGGCAGGAGGGCCATGGGTTTGAGGCCAGAGGAAGTCTGCGTGACTTAGTGAGACTTTGTCTCAAAATTTAGAATTTTTTAAAAGCAACTGGGAGTGCAGCACAGTGGGAGGGTACTCGCGTAGCATGCAGAAGGCCTTGGGTTCAACCTCCTAAAACCACAGTAGAAAAAAATATAAAACAAAATAAAAAATAAAGTGAGAACACAGCAAAGCAGACCACTATGGAAAACGATTAAGTCAGATATTAGTTCTAAAATTTGTTTTGCTCTTTCCTACATCTCCTCAGACCAGCAGACCTCCTCCATCTCCAACACCGATGCATTGGTAACAGTGATGGAGATGAGAAATTAATTTTTAAGTTCATCTTCTGTGCTACTCACATACAAACTCTAATAAAAAATATGTATGTATGTGTGTGTGTATATATATATATACATATATATGTGTATATATATATATCTTTTTTTGGACATTTGGGTGAAACAAGCTTATAACCTTCCACTTGTCACCACAAACAAATCCTGTCTGCATCAGTTATTTAAATCTAAACTGAACAATATGGGTGACAAAAGAAACCTCTTTTGTGTTTGGTGTTGAGGATTGAGCTATGCTAAGCAAGCCCTCTACCACTGAGCTTATACTGCCGGTCCAGGCGAAGAATTTTGACCTTGAAATTTAAAATATCTTTTAAGCATAATGTAAAGCCCAAAAGCAATAAAGATAAAGTTTGACTACATGAGATGAAAGAGATTTTGTGCAGCAAAACTTTGTATAAACATATGATAAACTTGGCAAAATATGTACAACATAAATGATTGTTGTTATTGTTAGGTGCCTTTGGTCATGCCCGACTCATAGTGACTCTTATAGAATTTTCAATGGCTGATTGTTTCGGGATTGCTTCGGGAGTGGATTGCCACCTCCTTCTCCCATTTTTGTCGTGCTGGGAATTGAACTTGGGACCTCAGAGACTGTAGAAAGGCGCTCTACCAACTGGGCTAAATCCCAGCAACATAAATGATAGATAAATAATCATGGTTCCTAACATATATAGAATGTTTACAAATTATTAATATAAAGTTTTCAACAGAAAAAATTCAATGAAGAAAAAATTAATGATGACAGGATCAATAAGAGTATTAGAGAAATGGTTACTTTAATAATATCTGTTGATAAAGTGGTAAAATTTGACTTTTCTACTTGCTAATGAGTTTATTGTTTTCATAAAAACATGACTATTACAAAATACATGACCATTACAAAAATTTAAGCAATTCTGAAAGGAACAACGAAGAAAATAATAAATTATTCTCTATCCATGGTCCAGGGGCCTGGGTTTAGCTCAGTTGGTAGAGTGCTACTCTATGCTCTGTGAGGCCCTGGGTTCAGTCCCTAGCACTGCAAAAACAGAAGGACATGGCAATCCACTCCCAAAGCAATCCCAAGACAATTAACCTTTAAAAACCTTATAAACAGCTGAGAAGCACTGACATAGTGCTGGGCATGGCACAGTGTCAAATAGTTTTTCATTCTGTTGTACACAGAGTCCCTATGAGTTGGACCCAACTCAGTGGCACTAGCAACAACAAAATCTACCATCCAGGAATGATCAAAGGCTAGATTTGGCGAACATAGTTGTAGATCATTCTTTATTCATGTATAGAAGGCTGGCTGCATCAGTGAGTAGGTAGGCGATAGAAACAATTTTATAAGAAGATTGCAGGTGGGTGTGATAGTGCATGCCTATAATCCCAGGACTAGGGAGGCTGAGGCAAGAGGATCACAAGGTGGAGGCCAGTTTGAGGCATAGCATGGACTCTGTCTCAAATAACTATAAAAAATAAGAAGATCATGCTCCTTTCATAAATAAAATGTTGAGTTTAAATTTCCTTGACTTTGTGAGAAGAAAGCACACGTCCTCATCACCATTGAATGAGCCCTTTGGTGGGCCTCCCATGGGCCATGCAGTGTCCTCGGGCATTCCTTTGGTCTTCACAGCAGCTCCTCAAGTCAGGTATTGCCGTTGTGTCAGTCCCATGCTGAGGAGACTGAAGAGCGAATTGGTGAGGCAACTTGCCAGTAAGTCCTGGACCCACGCTTAAACAAGCCCATGCCACGGAGCTCCAGCGGCCTAGCTCTTGACCCCACCATACCATCCTTGAGTGAAACTACAGACTTCTCTTAACTTCCGGTGAAGATTTCTTTCCCACAAGACGTGTTAGGTCCCTGAGGGGGCTCTAACACGAGGAAAGAGATTAAGAAAGGCGCTATGAGCTGAGGAAGTGATGATGTTTTTGAAGGCTGTTTCCAGTATAGACAGTAGGGGCTGGCCTTCTGCCAGGGAACTCGAGTGACGAGTGACTGGCACACGTGTGTTCCTCCCCGCCCCTCCCCCACCTCTCGATTTTTGCTGTTTATCTTCTGTTGTTAGTCAGAGTTTATCATATTTGCATTCTGTGCAGTTGTCATAATTCCTCCAGTCATTTGGCCTTTGCTTTATATTTCCACGGGTTCGATGCACATTACTGTAGTTCAGTACTCACCACAGTCTGTGCCTCTCAGAGTTCTTTATTTTGATTTATTTTTTGCTTGGCCAGATTTCATTGTCAAGTAATTTCCTTAAAAAAGGCTCACGGGTGCTTTGTTCCCTTTGTTGCCTCCATATGTGAGGCGATGCGCCTTATGCCTTTGTGCTTCCTTGAAAACTGGGCTGGGTATAATTCTCCCTCCTACTTTCTTTTCTTCACAATGTTGGAAATGTGTTTTCCATTGTCTTCCGGCATTGAATGTCACTGTGAAGATCCTTGGATCAGCCTGATGTTTCCTGCCGTGGCTGATCTCCTTTTTCCACCTGGATGCCTAAAGTACTTTTTTCTTGATCCTTGAATTTCAAAAAGCCAGGTTAAGCTATGTCCAAAATGCATGGCGCATTTGTCCAAGGTTCGTGGAATACAATGTGTTCTTCAGACTTATGGATTCAATTTTTCCTTCCCTGCAGGAAAATTTCTTGTGGTAAAACTAAAATCATCTCCCCACCTCTCCTTCCCCTCCCTCTCCCTCCACCTAGCGTTCCTTCCTCCATTGGCATTCGCACTTATCCTTATATTGGATCACCTTTGTCTTCTCTCACATTGCTTTAGTCATTTTGTCTTATTTTTCTGCCTTCCTTGAGGTTCTTTTGAGCCGTTCCTTTAAGATTAATTTAATTTCCATCCTTATCTCTTATTCATGCTGCTTATAATTTTATTAGTTCCTGTAATGGTGTCAGTTTTATTTTCTATTTTCTTAGCTCTGAAATATCCCTTCTTATCTCTTCCATTGTTTTATAATTTACAGGATTTCTTTTTCATGAACTCATATTTCTGTTTAGTTCATTTTTATGGCATGAAACTTTTACAGGAGATGTGTTTATATATATTTTTCCTTGCAGACTGGGTTCTTCATCTTTGTTGACATGTCTTTGTTTGCATGCTTATTTGAGTGTTTCTCTCTTTTTTTTCTTTAAGAGTATGTTAGCATACTTGCAAAGCCATTTATTTTCATCCTGTTTGCACTCAGGATCAGATTCATCCGTATTATGGATATAGCCATCTTATCATTTCATCGCTGTTGTTTTCTCAATACCATCGCTGTTTTCTCAATACCATTTCATCGCTGTTTTCACAATACCAGTCAAGTTCTGCATCTTCCTGTGGATGGACGTTGGATTGCTCCCTGCGCTGTGCTAATCCTCCCGCTATGTGGTTGTCTATATAGCTCCTGGTGTGCAGAGCCAGAGCGTCTTGGGCATTACATCTAGGTGTGGAAATGCTTGCTAGATGATAGAGAACACAGTCCTCTTCGTTAACTGGCAGCATCACATTGTTGTCCCCTCATCGATTCATACACCCACCGAAAGCAGGTGGGAGTTCCTGCTTGTCCCACATCTTGCCCACACTGGACACGGTTAGACTTTTACACTTTTGCTAGTCCAGTGCAGATGATATCCCACCTGTGATTTTAAGGCTCATTTCCTTGTTTAGAAATGTATTGAACAGCTTCTTAGGCTTTGCAACTTTTATTGAGAATATTCTTGGTAAAAAAAAAAAAAAAAAAAATATATATATATATATATATATATATATATATCCACTTTTAGCAAATATTGAGGGCTTATCACATGCCAAAGTTGTGCTTCACTCTGAGTAACTATTAGTAAACAAACAGGCACAAACTCTGCCCTCTTGAGGGCACTTGACCTTACATCAGGGAGCCATGATAAATGCTTAATATTTGTAAATATCCTGGTTTTTTTGTTGTTGTTGTTTGTTTTGTTTTTTTTCAGTACTGGGGGTTGAACCCAGGGCCTCGAGCTTGCATGCTCTGCAAGTGCTGGACCACTGAGCTGCACCCCCAGCCCATTTTTTTTTTTTACTTTTTGAGACAGGGTATCGCTAAGTTACTCAGACTTCCTCTGGTCTCAAACTTGCGATCCTCCTGCCTCTGCCTCCCGAGGTGCTGGGATTACAGGCATGTGCCACCACGCCCAGCACTAAATATCCTGTTTTGAATGGTGTGTCAGTAGAGGACAGGGTGTCATGAGAGAGAATAACAACAGGGATCCCATTTAGATTGGGGATAAAAACCCGAATGCATGGAGGTAGAAAATGGGTGGCCCTTTTGCTGTTGTTAAATGAAGGAAGCATCTGTCCAATCTGAAAGTGTAGTATGATTCCATTTTCGTACAATTGTACGTATTATGATGATCATGTTGGGAGCTTTTGGAACCCTATGTACAGAACTGTAGATTGTGAGACTTCCAAGTATCTTTATTTCCATTTCCTACTTTACTGAACTGCTTACACTTTCTAAATCGAAGGCTTGTACTTACTATATAAACAATAACAATGAAAATCCCTAAGAGGTTCCACGTCACCAAGATACTATATCTATTACCCTCCCAGCTCTTTTCCTGAAAGCTCTTGATCATGTCAGAAACATGTTCCTGGAAAAAAAAAAAAAACCTTATTAGAGACCGAGAGTCACCAAGATAGTAAAAATGGATTTTATTAATCCAATGAATACAAGAAGATCCTTCTTCATGCTGGGCTCCTGCTTCTCTCTGTGAGCATCTTCCCCCAGGTAGTGTAGCACAGGCAGCCCGGCTCCCTGAGAAAGAAGCGAGCAGATTTAGCTCCATTGTGGGTTAATTTTGTATAATTTTCTTTTTTTTTTTTTTTTTTTTTTTTTTTTTGCAGTACTGGGGGTTGAACCCAGGGCCTCGCACCTGCGTGTTCTGCAAGTACTGGACCACTGAGCTGTACCTCAGCCCATTTTTTTTACTTTTTGAGACAGGGTCTCGCTAAGTTACGCAGACTGCCTCTGGTCTCGAACTTGCGATCCTCCCGCCTCCGCCTCTTGAGCCGCTAGGATTACAGGCGTGCGCCACCACACCCGGCCCTTTGTATAATTTTCTAAGAAGCTTAGATCCTTTCTAAGAAAGTTGGGTCTCAGGTTCTAAATATTTTTAAAGATTTAAAGTATTCCTATGCACACCAAGGAACATTTGCTGAACCTGCTTCTTATCCCTTTAGTGCAGAAGACCCTTGCACATACATTCCATGTTCCAGCAACTTTTTAAGAAAGTCACCTTTTACACCAAGTTGGTAGTTATCTTCTTATCCCACTTAGGAGGAAAAATCAAATTCAGACAATGTAGGATGATTGAAAACATTGGAGAATATTGTTATTACTCAAGCAGCAGGAAAACCTTTGGAAATAAAACCAATCTGTACAGTATTTTTATGAGTCATATAAAAATCAACAGTTAACCTACTTTGCTGCATCTTAGGAATCCCATAAACAAAACTCATTCACCCAGGTTCTTTGTAACTCTCAAATTTAAAAATAGAATGATTTCAGAAATGTCCAGTGTATACTATGTTTATGCAACCCTTATATTAATAACTTTCCTTACCATAGAAGCGACTTCTATTCTTCATAAAAAATGCTACCAGCCTGTGTGTCTGATTGGCCTGAGTTAAACAGGAGAAGCTTGGCGTGGGCTCACAGTAAGGAATGGCTTGAAGTATATTAAGAAAGATGTATCAAACTGGCAGAGCCACCAAGTATTTTTAGCACTGCAATTGGAGGTAGATGCATCGTTTGCACTGTTTTTTTTTCCCTAAGAAACTTGTCTGCCTTGTCAGCGGAGCTGCTGTGACTGGGAGTGTTGTTTTGTAGTGAGCTCATCAATTAAACATTTGAAGTTCGGTACACGCCACGGTAACCTTTTTGATCAGTTTTTGGAGAGGAACGTGTGAAGGGGTTTTGGTAAAAATAAAATGGCTGACTAGCTCCACGATGTTGATTTCTACGAATGCAGCCCTCTAATTTTAACTCATTTCAGCTCTCGAAGTCCTATGAAAGGATTGAGAAAGCCCTCAGTGCAGGCGACCCCTCCGGAGGTGGCTACGTCTCCTTGAATTACCTCAAGGTTGTCCTTGACACCTTTGTGTATCAGTTACCGAGAAGAGTTTTCATCCAGTTAATGAAAAGGTAAGAGTCTCACTGTTCCCTTGACGTGTGTTCCCCAGACGTCAACCGCGAGAGTAAGGAGGAGCTTCATTTATTTTTCATTAGTGTTGTAGACTCTTCGCTTTTGAAAACTTCAAACACACTCAAAAGTAAAGAGAATAATATGGTAAATCCACTCATGTACCTATTCCTCAGCTTGAAGAGTTCGGGGTCCTGGCCAGTCACCTCATTTGAATCCCTGCTCCTTTTCCTCAACCCCAGATGGTTTGGAATAAACATCAGATACCCCGTTTGCATGCATCTCCCTGAAAGATGTGAACTTTTTCTTAAGACCAAGGGGAAAAGACTGTTTTCACGTTGAATAGAATTATTAATACCATTAATAAATATCCAGCCCGAGTTCAAATGTAACTGCCTGTCTCATGTTCTCTTTTACAGTTCATGTGAAATAGGATCCAAATCAAGTGTATCCATCGCCATTGGTTGATTTGGCACAATTGCTTTTTAAATCTATAGGCTTCTTCATCTGTTAATTTTAGAAGCTATTTATTTATTTACTTTTTGGTGAGGATCAAATCCAGGGCCCTGTGACTGCTAGGCAAGTGCCCTACCACTGAGCTACACACCCAGCCCTATAATTTGGATTGCTGTGTGGCATTTCTCACCACCTGGGTTTGACTGTTGCAATCCACAGTGGTATTTCCCATGCTCCTTCCCTCAGCTCCCTGCCCCAAACTGGTAGCTCTCCAGGTCCATGTTCATGTTTTTGTTTGTCTGCTTTGGGAAAGAATACTTCATAGGTGGTGCCAAGCAAGTACTGACTGGTTTTTTCTTTTTGTAGTGTTAGCAATCATTGCTTATCAGAGCTAGATCTGTTAATTCAATGGAGACTGTGGAGTGGTGGTGGTATTGTGTTTATCATTTCTCTAGTCAGAATACTTCTATAATGAAAAATCATCCTCTCCAACTATTTGGCAACAGTGAGGCACGGTTAGTATAAGATAGGCCGAATGTCCTTGATTCAGTTTCTTCCTTTGCTGCTTTTCGAAATAATGAACTGCTTCAGTGGCATCTGCTACAAGTGAGCATTATTTTTTCTTAATGATTATTATGAATTATTGGTTGTGAAAGGTGGACATTGAATAAGGGAGACAGGAGAAGAATTGATGCTTTTGAATTACGGTGCTCAAGATGAATATTGAATATCCTATGGACTGCCAAAAGAAGCAACAGATCTGTTCTAGATGAAGTGCAACCAGAGTGCTCCTTAGAAGCAAAGATAACTAGACCGCATCTTATGTATTCTGGGCATGTTGTCAGGAGGGACAAATCCCTAGAGAAGAACATCATGTTTGGGAGAAAAAGGAAGAACTTCAACTAGATGCATTGACATAGTGTCTGCAGCAATGGGCTTAAACATTAGAAAGATCATGTGCCTGGGACAGAATTGGGGAGTGTTGCACTCTGTGGACATAGGGTTGCTATGAGTTGGACCTGACTCAATGGCACCTAATAACAAGAAGTATGTTTGAATTCATTACAGTTATTCTTATTGATACTCAGTTATTCAATCTTGGCCTTTTCATACTGGCTCCTGAGGCCTATTGCTGTGACCCTAACAGTCTTTAACAAGTTTCTTGCTCTTCAGTATGACTAAGTGCTCCAGGCTCATCTTGACCATCTCTTGCCTGAGATGTGGAATCAGCTGTTTATCCAAGCATCTCTGGTTCCTTTCAGTTGAAAATATGGTATATATAGACCAAAATCTGTTGTTGTTGTTGTTAGGTGCAGTTGAGTCGGTATCCGACTTACAGTGACACTCATAGGGTTTTCAATGGCTGACTGTTTTGGGATTGCCTTGGGAGTGGATTGTCAGGTCCTTCTCCCATTTTTGCAGTGCTGGGAATTGAACTCGGGACCTCAGAGACTGCAGTGCAGCGCTCTACCAACTGAGCTAAATCCCAGCCCAGACCAAAATCTAGGGACGGAATATTCTCCTTAATTGACCTGATTTTCTGTCCTGGTAAAACAGTGAATCCTTTCTCAGGGGAAGAAAGATAGGAGCTAATGGAAAGATTGCCCTGTATAATTCTGGATAAGCGGCAGATGCCTCAGGGTCACCTAGAAAAGAAAATCCTAAGAGAAGGGGAAGGAAAACACAGTAAGAAGCTGACGCTGTGGGATCAATTCCCCGGGGGGACCCCGCTTCCCTGGGCAGCACCTTGCACACCTGGAGAGAATCAATGGGCTCCAGCACCATGATTTCTAGGATGGGAAACAAAATTTGGCCCTAGGAGTAAATATTTCCAGGGCTCAGCAAACAGCTCTACTGTCTTTTCTCTAAATGGTGAAAATTTTTCAGGAATTACTTTCTTGGATAGCGAAAAGTTATATAGCTATTTCTTCTCATTTCATTTAATAGTAAGGATAAAAATTAAAGACTAAATGTCACCATCCACCTTACCTAAAGACTGTTTTCAGCCAGGCGTGGTGGCGCACGCCTGTAACTCCAACAGCTGGGGAGGCGGAGGCGGGAGGATTGCAAGTTCGAGACCAGAGTCAGTCTGTGTAACTAAGTGAGACCCTGTCTCAAAAAAGAAAAGATGGACAGGGGTGCAGCTCAGTGGCCCAGCACTTGCAAAGCATGTGAGTGTGAGGCCCTGGGCTCAACCCCCAGGAACGAAAAAAAAAAAAAATTCATTGTTCTATATTCTCTTACATTTTTTATCCACTCACACCCTTGATTTTTACATTTGTGATCAGAGTATACCTACAATTTTACATTGTGCTTTTAAAAATAGAAATGTATATTATATTGTTTATATTGGCTTCATACTCTTTAAAATTATAATTTTAATGTATGCATAAAATGTTATTCGGCCAACATTTATTGACTGCCAGACATTGTTGTAGGTGCTGAAATGCAGAAATAAATAACAGTTCCGATCCAGAACTGCTTGCTAGAGTGGTAAATGTGATGGGTGCGTAAAATGAGGGGCTCTGAATGGCCAGGCTGTACCTCTTCTTGCCAGGGACCCAGGGATCTCTGAGTCCCTTTTCTGCATTTACCTAGAAATCCCAATGGAACAGGGCACAAGAAACAACAGCGGGGTGCGCACCCAAGTGCCAACACCATGAGCCTCTCTAATCCCCAAATCCAAATCCTGAAATGCTCCAAAATCTGAAACTTTCTGTGTGATGCCACAGTGCCACAAGTGGAAAATTCCAGACCTGCTGGATCACAGTCAAAACACAGATGCACTAAAAATGTGTAAAACTGCCTTCAGGCTGTGTGTAAAAGGTCTATATGAAACATACATGAATTTTGTGTTTTGACTTAGGTCCCATCCCTACATCTCTCATTATGTATATGAAGATATTCCGAGATCTGAAAAAACAATCCCAAGTCTGGAATACTTGTGCATCCAGGCATTTCATATTTGGGATATCCACCCTGTAGTATATCCCTGTCTCTTGGTGCACAGACCTGGGAATACAGACTCAGCCCATCTTCCTGTCCACTGTTCCGCTGAGTAACTCTTGCATGCCTAGGGATGTCCTTTATGGCGTGTCTCATCTGATATTAAAATACCCACGACAGGTTTCGTTTAGTTAGTATTTCCCAGGTCTTTTCTTTTCCTAGCCCCCCTTCCCTTTTTGAGACAGGGTTTTGTTATGTGGCCCAGGCTGGCCTCAAATGCATAATCCTCCTGCCTCAGCCTCCCGAGAGCTGGGATTATAGATGAATACCACCACACTCAGCTTTTTCTCTGCCTTTTACTCTTACTTTTGTTGTGAAGTTTTAGATGTTTCTTGTAAAATCTCATATATCTGTATTAATATGACTCAATCTTGGTAGGTTGTTATGTGTCTGAGATTTATTTCTTCCAGGGTGTCTGGTGTTTGGCCTATGGTTGCTCATAGAAGTCTCCTAGGATCTTGTGTGTTTCTGGGACATCGGTTGTGATGTCTCCCCTTTCATTTCTGATTTTGAGTTCTCTCTTTTTTTCCCTTGATCTGTTTTGTTTGTCTTTTCAAAAAATCACCTCTTTGTTTCACGGATCTTTTAACAATTGTTTTCTTAGTCTGCTTGATTTATTTCTTCTCTGATCTTAGTTCTTTCCTTCTGCTGACACTGGGCCGAGTTCTTCTTCTGTTTCCTTGTGGTATAAGATTAAGTTGCTTGAGATCTTTTTTGATGTAGGCATTTCCTCCTATAAACTTTCCTCTTAGAATTGCTTTTCTTGCATCCCATAATCCACGCATTTCTTGGAGTGACGTAAGTTTTTGGTATGTTGCGTTTCCATTTGCATTTGTCTGAAGGTAGTTTTTTTGGGAGAAGGATGTGGCAATCCACTCCCGAGGCAACCCCAAAACAATCAGCCATTGAAAACCCTATGAGGGTCACTATGAGTCGGACACAACTTGATGGCACACAACAACAACGTATTTTTTAAATTTTTCTTTTCTCTTCGTTGACTCATTGGTTATTAAGGAACATGACATTTAATTTTCACGTGTTTGGTTGCAGGAGGGTCCCCCTGACTTGGATGGGTGGATCTGCTGCTGTGCTCAGTAGAAACCCCTAGCTGACGTTTGCCTCCCTGCCTAGACAGTGCCTTGGGGTGGCTGTCAAGTCTGGGCTGAGGACTGCTTAACCTCCTGGTTGTGGCTGATATGGCCTCTGCTGTTTTGTCAAAACTTGCTGGGATGGGCAGGGTCATCTGAGAATGGGATTTAAGATCACACTAAGTCCCATTCAACACTTAGGTGCAATGCAGCTGGCCCCTGCTCCTTGCTGTAATTCATTGCTATAGCTGTCTCTCCACGTGGGGCCCCGACATAGGTTCCCAGGGTGACCCAAGAGGCTGGCCATCCAGGAATTGCTGCCCAGTAGAGCATTCCTTCCACCTCTGGGAGTGACCACCTCAGCTTTGCCTGGGCTATTCTGGTTCCTCTGCTGGTGGGCGCCGCTGACAGATGTGTAAGCTGTTGCCATGTTCTGTGGGTTGGCTGCTGTGGGCGCCACCTCCCTGCTCTGTTTCCACCTGACCTTGCAGAGCTTGGGCCATGCTGCTTGCCCTGGGTTCCCTTTGGACTTCCTGGGAAGCACGGAGGCGTGCTGGGGAGGCTGGGTTTTCACTCTTGGTTCTCCACTCCCTGGGGAATCCTCGCTGGGTGGCACTGTCTTGACCTGGGGAAAGGCAGGGGCCATGCAGTCAAAGTGAGATTATTTCTTTTAACCTTGCCACGTGGCTTTATTTCGTTCTGTCGACAATGCAGGGAGCTCAGGCTTATTTTCAACACGCGGAGTTTTTAACAACGTGCAGTAAATGTGGGTAGTTGCTGGTTGAACTTTGTGTGGAGGGTAGTGAAGCCTTTGGCCACGTGTTCTGCTATGTCGTCAGCATCACCTGCCACTTGTGTGAATTTTTATAAGGATTTCCAAAGTGTTCTCTCAGATGGATAGCATTTCACCTTGCCATCAATAGCGTGGGAGTGTTCTACTTTTGTATTCTTTCCAGCATTGAATATTAATGTCGTTTTAAAATATTGATAACTTAAGCAGTATAGAGCAGTGCGTTGTTATTGTTTTAATTTGTATTTCTTGGAGTGACAGCAAGGCTGGACATTTCCAGGGCCCCACGTAGAGACCGTGTCTCTCTTGTGAAGTTTGTTCATGTCCTATCGGCCAATGGCCCAAAATGATGAGGTTTATTTTTTACTTAATTTAAAAAAAATTTAATTATTAACTAATTAATTTTTTTGCAGTGCAGGGGGTTGAACCCAGGACCTATGAATGCTAGGCAGATGTTCTCCAATTGAGCTACTTCTCTAGCCCTCAAACTGCTGGTTTTTAAAGTTAATTTTATCACCTTTTTAGTTTAATATTTGTAATATTTCTGTCCTAAGTGCTGCAGCTGTTTTTCTCAGCTTGCTATTTCCCTTCATTAGCATGATATCTCATTACTTTGAAGTTCACATTTTAATATAATCAAATACATTAATCATCTCTTTTTTTGGAGTGTCTTCTGTTGTTTAAAATCTATTAATTCATCATTATTACTGAGGTTTGATTAAAAACTCTATTCTATGCTGCTTGTTTTTCTTATTCTTTAAAATGAAAACACTTTAATCCGTTGTAATATAAATTGTGGATCCAAATTAAAATAAACCTTTTTCCAA
Source organism: Pedetes capensis (assembly GCA_007922755.1). NCBI lineage: Eukaryota > Metazoa > Chordata > Mammalia > Rodentia > Pedetidae > Pedetes > Pedetes capensis. Next base: position 49,306 of record VMDO01002926.1, on the reverse strand, counting down.
ATAGATAATGCTTTTCTACTACCATTTATTAAATAATCCTTCCTTTCTCCATTGTTTTTAGTGTCTGCTTTGCCATATCTTAAATTCTTATTCATAATTTGGTCCAACATTTATTCTATTCTTGTCTATCAACCTACAGTTCTGTTGTACATGGGCATTCCTACCTACAATTCCATCTACAATGGTCCCTCCACTGAATAAAAATTATCTTTTTATTTATTATTTATTTATTTATTTATTTATTTATTTATTTATTTTTTGTGGTACTGGGGGTTGAACCCCGGGCCTCGTGCTTGCATACTCTGAAAGTAATGGACCACTGAGCTGCACCCCCAGCCCTTTTTTTTTCACTTTTTGAGACAGAGTCTCGCTAAGTTACACAGACTGCCTCTGGTCTCGAACTTGTGATCCTCCTGCCTCTGCCTCCCAAGCCTCTGGGATTATAGGTGTGCACCACCGTGCCCGGCTCAAATTATCTTTTTATTTTGTTTTAGTTGCAGAGCACATTGATTTCCCCATACTGCCACAATTAGTTGTTTCTTAAGCTATGCTTTCAGTTTGTTATTGGGTACCATCGAGTCAAGTCCGACTCATACCGACCCTCATAGGGTTTTTAATGACTGACTCTTTTGGGATTGCCTTGGGAGTGGGTTGCCACGTCCTTCTCCCATTTTGCGGTGCTGGGAATCGAACTCGGGACCACAGAGACTGCAGAGTGGCACTCTACCAACTGAGCTAAATCCCAGCCCTACCTTGAGTTTAGGTGGTGCTTATTAGGGACATAAGCCTGGGTATGTTGTCTCTGGAGAAGGGAGATGCTGGGCTGGGCAGCGTGAGAGAGAGGTGGAGACCAGTGGGCCCCGTACAGGGAGCGGCCCCAGGGTCACCTGGTCCTTGGGTGGTGCTGATGTTCCTTTCCTCCCCTCTTAAGCCCCTATGAGAAAGTCTTAGAGTCGGAACACCCAGTGTTGCTGGCAGAGCACCCTTGCCCTCTCTCTGCCTTCACTCGGAGCCTCACAGGAAACCAGCATTCCTCTTCTACATTCAGGCCTAAGGTTACGTTCATTTACCAGGATGAGTCTATTTTTAATTAGGCAATCTTTTTTTGTACTTTTTGTGATTTAAGAGTTCACTAAAACAGCAGGGCGCAGTGGCGCACGCCTGTAATCCCAGCGGCTCAGGAGGCGGAGACAGGAGGATCGCAAGTTCAAGGCCAGAGGCCGTCTGGGCAATTTGGCGAGACCCTGTCTCAAAAAAGTAAAATGTGGGCTAGAGGTGCAGCTCAGTGGTCCAGCACTTGCAGAGCATGCAAGCGCGAGGCCCTGGGTTCAACCCCCAGTACTGCCAAAAAAAAAAAAAAAAACTAAACAAAAACAAACCCTTTACACAAATATTCATGATCAACCCAAAGTGGGAACAACTAAAATGTAACTCAGCCTTAGTGACGAGAAGTCCCTTCAGCAGATCCTTAGAAGTGCAGTGTGCCTGGAGTTGGCAAGAAGGCATGTGGCATGCTGTGGAAGAGCTAGGCTGGAGAGACAGACAAACAGAGCTTCCCTGGTGAGGCAGTCAGGGAGACTGCCTGGAGGAGGCCTCAGGCATGCCGAAGCTCACCCCTAGGGCACCAGCCACGCCCTGCTTACTGTGGAGGGAAGTCCCTCACACTCCCAAAGGTTCAGCCAGAGAGGCCTTCATGGAGGAGGGAGCTGGGTATAGTTGAGGCAGGAGGGAGTCGAAAAGGTGAGGTGACAGAGACGGAGAGTGGCATTTTGGACACGAAGTTTGAGATGCCTGTCACAACAAAACCCAAGTGTTGCTGCTGGGTAGGTGGCTGGAAATTCAAAGAAGTCCAGGCTGGACGTGTTAAATATGGGCTCCGTGGCATCCAGCCCAGGACAGCCGGGGTGTCAAGCAGGACAGATCAAGGAAGTTGCCACGAGAGTGAACACGGACGGAGAAGGGAAGGTAGCTGAGGGCTGTGACCTTTTGGGATTGGTTGGGGCCAGGAGTCAGCCCATGCTGCCCTCGATATTTTCCTTCTTTGCAGGCTCTTCTTGTCACATATCATTGCTGTTTCTTTGTGCCACAATCTCCCCATCCTTCGGTCCCAGAGCCTTCCTCCTGCCCTTCTTGCAAGCCCCCTCTGTCCCTGTGACCCATGCGATTAGTCGCTGCCATTGTTGCTCTGTGCTGCCGCCTCTGATGGTAGCCATCTGTTGAGCGAGAAGACTTTGGGAACAGTGCGGCCCGCCCTCCATATGCTGCTTCTCTCCTCTCCATGATGGAGTGATGTTCTGCTGACGTGTCCACCAGGGTTCATAGCACGGCGAAGGTGGATTGAGAAGGATATTTCGCTCCCACCATCAAAATCCCGAGAAATGGCTGCCTGAGGAAATGAAAGGAGCCACTGCGGCACTGTTACAAGTGAAAATATCAGCCGTGTCTTTGTGATTTTGGTGAAAAATGGTTATTATGGGATTTCTAGTAAAAGTATGTGCTGTTTTTTAAAATGGTGTTTATTCATCTTGATTATAAAGTATATGCATGCTAAAAACAGAAAATAGGAGACACTGTAAAGAAAAAAGTGAATTATCCATAATTGTAATAGGCAAAGATGTTGTTGTTAGGTGCTGTCAAGTTGGTTCTGACTCATAGCAACTCTATGTACAACAGAAGGAAACACTCCCCTATTCTATGCCAGGCACACAATCTTTTTTTATGCTTAAGCCCATTGTTGCAGCTACTGTGTTAATCCATCTAGCTGAGGGTTTTCCTTTTTTTCATTGACGTGCCACTCTCCCAAACATGGTGTCCTTCTCCAGGGATTGGTCCTTCCGGACAGCACATCCAAAATACGTAAGATGCAATCTAGCCATCCGTGCTTCCAAGAAGCATTCTGGTTGCACTTCTAGAAAGGATCTGTTGGTTCTTTTTGCAGTCCATGGTATATTCAATATTGGTTCCCGCACCATAATTCAAAAGCATCAATTCTTCTCCTGTCTCACTTATTCAGTGTCCAGCTTCACAAGCATATGATGCAACTGAAAATACTAAGGCATGAATCAAGCACACCTTCACTTTCAGTGTGACACCTTTACTTCTCAATACTTTAAAGAGGTTGTTTGCAACAGCTTTCTCCAATGCAATGTGTCTTTTGATTTCTTGACTGCTGTTTCCATGGGTGTTGATTGTAGAAACAAGTAAAGCAAGATCTTAGACAACTTCAAACTTCTCTCCATTTATTGTGAAGTTGCTTACTGACCTAGTTGTAAGGATTTTCATTTCCTTGATGTTGAGGCACAATCCATAGTGAAGGTCATGTTCTTTGATCTTCATCAGTAAATGCTTCAGATCTTCTTCAGTTTCAGCAAGGGTAAGTTTCAGAGTCTCTCTCAACATGTAATTTAGTCTCTTATTTTTTTCCTGTCTGTTTAATACCCTTTTACTTTCCTCATGAATGATGTCTTTGATGTCATGCCACAATTCGTCTGGTCTTCTATCATTAGTGTTTAACGCATCAAATCTGTTCTTGAGGTGGTCTCTGAACTCAGGTGGATATACTCAAGGTCACTCCTTAGCTTTTGTACACTCGTTCTCATTTTCTTCAGTTTCAGTTTGAACCTGCAGATGAGCAGTTGATGGTCTGATCCACAATCAGCACCTCGTCTTCTTCTGACTTTTGATATTGAAATTTTCCATTGCCTCTTTCCACAAATATAGTCAGAGTGGCTAATGTGTGTTTCATCTAGTTAATTCCATGTGTATAGTCACCGTTTTGGGCTGGGATTTAGCTCAGTTGGTAGAGTGCTGCGCTGCAGTCTCTGAGGTCCTGAGTTCGATTCCCAGCACCGCAAAAATGGGAGAAGGACCTGGCAATCCACTCCCAATGCAATCCCGAAATAGCCAGCCATAGAAAACCCTATGAGGGTCTCTATGAGTCGGATACTGACTCGACGGCACCTAACAACAACAACAAAGTCACCGTTTATGTTGGTGAAAAAAATGTATTTTCAATGAAAATGTCACTGGTCTGATAAAACTCTATCACGTAATCTCCAGCATCATTTCTGTCACCAAGACTGTGTTTTCCAACTACTGAGCCTTCTTCTTTGTTTCCAACTTTTGCATTCTAGTCACCTGTGATTATCTGTGTATGCTGATTGCATGTTCAATCTATTTCAGATGGCAGCAGCTCATAAAAATCTTCCCTATCTTCACTTGTGGCCTTGGTGGTGGTTGTGTAAATTTGAATAATAGTCATATTAACTGACCTTCCTTGTAGGTGTATGGATATTATTCTATCATTGACAGCATTATGTTTAAGGACAGATCTTGAGATGTCTTTTTTGATGATCAATGCAACTCCGTTTCTCTTTAATATGTCATTCCCAGCATAGTAGATCATATGAATATCTGATTCAAAATGGTCCATGCCAATCCATTTTAGCTCACTGATGGCTAGAATGTCAATGTTTATGAGCTCCATTTCCCTTTTGATGATTTCTAGTTTTCCTGGATTCATACTACACACATTCCACTTCCCAAGTATTAATGGATGCTTACGGTTTTTCCTTCTCATTTTGAGTCCTGCCACATTAGCTTTTACTTACCATCCTTTTAAGATTCATCTATGTTGTTGCATATCTCAACATTTCCACTAATTTCTACTGCTGAGTTGTATTCCAGGGTATTGATCTGCCACACTTTGCTTCTTTACTCACTGGTTGATGGACAGCTGGGTTGTCTTCAGTATGGAGCCATTGTGGAAATATGACCATGAACATTCACATACAAGTTTTCATGTGAATGTATGTTTTCATTTATCATGGGCACATGTCTAGTAGTAAAATGACAGGATTGTGTGTGAATGTATATTTAAACTTAGGACACTCTCAAACTGTATTCCATAGTGACTTTACCATTTGGGAATTCCACTAGCAACATAAAAGAATACCAGATGCTCTACATTCTTGTCAACATGCCTTAATTTTAGCTATTCCAATGGTAAGTAGTGAGTTGTTGTTATTAGATGCCCTCAAGTCGTGCCTGACTCATAGCAACCCTCATAGGGTTTTCAATGGCTGACTGTTTCAGGATTGCCTAGGGAGTGGATTGCCACATCCTTCTCCCATTTTTGTTCTGGGAATTGAACTCAGGACCTCAGAGACTGCAGAGCGGCGCTCTACCAACTGAGCTAAATCCCAGCCCCTAACTAGTGATTAGAGGTATCTTATTCTGTTTTTAATTTGCATTTTTTATGATGACTAATGATGTTGATTCTCTTTCCATGTGATTATTTGTTATTCATATATCTTGTTAAGTATCTGTGCAAATCTTTTGTCCATTTTTCAAACTTTTTCCTGTTGTCTCTAAGGTCTTTTATATATTCTGGATTGGGGCCCTTTATTAGATATATGTTTTCCAAATATTTTTGTGTGGCTTGCTTTCTCATATTCTCAACTGCATCTTTAGAAATACAAAAGTTTTTAATTTTGATGAAGTCCATTAAATATAATTTTTTTGAGACAGGGCCTCACTCTGTAGCCCCAGCTGGCCTCACATTGGCTCTCCTCCTATCTCAGCCTCCCAAGTGCTGAGATTATAGACATGCAACAGCACACCCAGCTCCCATTTAAAAATGTTTATGACCATTTTTTAATGACAGTCCATTTGTAGAAATTTTTCCTTGACTCAGCAGTATAAGGATTTTACCCTGTTTTCTCCTAGAAGTTTAATAATTTTATTTCAGTCTGTTTCAAGTTAATTTTTGTATATGGTGTGAGGTAAGGGTCAAGGTTCATTCTCTGTACAGATATCCAGCTGTTTTAGCACCAGTTATTGGAAAGGCTATCCTTTTCCAACGAATTACTTTGTATCTTTGTATCTTTGTCAAAAGTCAGTTGACTATTTAAGTGTGAGTATATTTTTGGACCCACTAGCCTCCTATTAATCTGTAGATGTATTCCCACCAATACTATAATCTCTTGATTACTGCAGCTAAACAATTGAGTCTTGAAATGAGAGTATATAAGTCCTACCAACTTGTTATTTTCTTTCAAAATTATTTGACAATTCTAGTTTCTTTATCTTTCTATACATTTTAGAACCATTTTGTGAATATGTTCAAAAAAATCCTGCTAGGATTTTGATTATGAATAGAGGAGAATTGCCATTTTAACAGTTGTTACTTTAACAATAATAAGTTTTTCACACCATAAACATGGTAATCTTTCCATTTAGTTAGGTCTTTAATATCTCTAGCCAAGGTTTTGTTGTCTACAATACTGAGCTCTTGCACATAGTATCAAAAATTATTCCTAAGTATTTTTATTTTTTGATGCAGTTGTACATAGAATTTTTAAAAATTGCATTTAAAAAAATTCATGGCCAATAATTAGAAATAAAAATGATCTTTGTATATTATCTTTGAATACTGTGACCTTACTAAATTCACTGATCTGTTGTTGTAGTGTTTTTATTGTAGATTTTCTGGTGTTCTCTAAATATACAGTCCTGAGGTCTATAAATAAAGACATTCTTGCATCTTCACTTTCAATCCATATGCCTTTCATTTTTTTCCTTGCTTTATTTTACTGGCTAGAACATTAAGTATAGTGTTGGACAGAAGTGGTGATATTGGGCATTCCTCCCTTGTTCCTGATCTTATGAGGAAAGCATTCCACCCTTTGCCATTGAGTGTAATGTTAGTCACAGTCCTCCTGCCTCCCTCTCCCGAGTTGCCAGGATTACTAGCATGTATCACCATGCCTGGCTAAATATGTCTCTTTTATGAAAGCATAAATCTGAGTCTTTGAAAAATTCCTCCCAATAATCTTTTTAACTAAAGTATTTTGACCATTAGTATTTTCTCTTTATCTCTTTGATTTTTGTTTTGTTTTGCTTTTATTCTTTCTTCTTTGCCTTCTTTTGAGATTATCTGAAATTTTAAAACCTCCCTTTTAAGTTTCTTATATTCTTTTGAACTACATTTCTTTGCATAATTTTAAATGGTTGCTCTGAGGATTATAGTGTATGCTCCTAACTTCTTCCAGTTCACATACAGCTGAGATTGTACCACTTCACATAAAACATAGAATGTATGCAAGTATATAGGTCAACATCTTGTCCCCATGTCCTTCACACTATAGATGTTAAATGTATTATATCTATCTATGCTATAAACCCAAGAATATGCTATTATTTTTAGCTTTAAGTAGATATAAAAAAATTAAGAAGAAATAAGAAAAAACCTTTTGTGATTTTTTTCCAGATATCGACCATTTTGACACTTTCTTCCTCTCTGAGGACGCACAATCTCCATCTGCTATCATTTCCCTTCAGCCCAGTGACCTTCCTTTTTGAGGTGTCAGTGATTCAGTGATGGACTCTTAGTTTTCTTTTTATTTAGAAATATCTTTATTTCTCCTTCATTTTCAAAGGATATTTTTAGGTGGAAAGTTCTTGGGTAACATTTCCTTCTCTCAGTATTCTGTGACCTTGCCCGCATCATTGGCTCCTACTGTTTTGGATGAGAAGTCATCTACCAAGTTGTCACCTTGTCATTGTCCTGTATGTAATGAGTCTGTTTTTTGTTGTTGCATTCCAGATTTACACTTTGATTTGACTTACAACTTTGTAACTATAGTGGGTCTGGCTTGATGTTTGTTACAAATCTTAAATCTTTAAATATGTATCTCTAATCAAAATTGAGAAAAGTTTGGGACTTTCTTTAAATATTTTTTCTTCCCTATACTTTCTATCCTCCTCTTCTGTGACTCCAATTACATTTATATTAGACTAACTAGTATTATAAAACATGTTTTTGAGTTTTTGTTCTCTTTATAAATAAATATGTACTCTATGTTCTCCCTTTTGGGTGGTTTCTGTCAATCTATATTTAAGTTAATTCACTCCTTCTATGCTCTCCATTCTTTTAAGTCCATCCAGTGAATTTTTCATTTCACATAGTATATTTTTCTGTTCTAGAACTTTATTAAGTTCATTTTGTATCTGAGATTTTTCTATCTTTTGATTTTTTTCAGGATACATTTTCATTTATTTAATTAAGCATAGTTATTATCATTACTTTTAAAGTCTTTGTGTGTTAATGCTAATATTTGAGTTATCCCGTCGTTTTAGTGTGTGGTCCATTTTTCCTAGTTTCTCATAGTTGGACTATAGCCTAAAAATTTGGAATGTTGAATTAAAGAAACTCTAAATGTCCCCCCCAGTGAATGTTGTGTTGTTTTGTTTTTTTTTATTTTTAGTAGGCAGTTAGTTTGGTTGGACTGAAATGGCATACCGTTTCTTGGGTGGTAGCTCTAACCTTAATTAAGATCTTCAATATTCAGCTATTTTGAGTATTTTTTAGCATGTGAGGTTCAGGAGGTAGTCAGAAATTAAATGAGACAAAATATTTTTTCTTACTGAGACATAATACTTGTACATCTTTTTGGGTACATTATAGTAATTCAATAATGCATACAATATGTAATAATCAAATAAGGATAATAAGCATGCGATCTCTTCAACCATTAATCATTTTTATATGTTGGGAATTTTGTACTCTTCTACTTATGGATTGTTGTAACCAATAGTTACCTTCTTGTGCTCAAGAAAAACCAGAATTCTTCCACTGTTTTTGAGCCCCTTACTGAACTTCTGTCCTCCCTCCTGCCTGCTCTTCCCATTGTCTCATGATCACTATTCCATTCTGTTCTTCTACAAGGTCAGCTGATTGTTCTCCAGAAATGAGTGAGAACATGTGGTATTAGTCTTTTTTGTGGATGAGACAGAATTTAGAGACCCCTCTCGCTCTTTGCCAAGGATTTTTTTCTCTTTAATGGCCATGGTTAGCCATCATTTAGTCTCCTAGTTTTCCAGGTCACAGAGGCTCCTTTTTTTGTTTATTGTTTTTTTTCCCCCATATTGCAGTACCCGGGCTTGGACTACAAAAACTGAAATACTTCCCACAACTCCACTCCCCTCAGCATGTATTCCTTGTCATACTTTGCCTGCTTCTGTTCATAGTTCTTTCATGAAGCTTCCTCTAGTGTCATGCCCAGAGTTTATTATCTACAGGAGGGTTAGTCTAGCAGAGTTTTACTCTACCATTACTAGAAGGAGTCAAGTTTTAGTGTTTTCAGATTAATTTATAAAATAACCATTTATGTTTTAAAATATTAATAAATTATACATATTAATGATAATGTCAGGTTGTTTGGTTTTTAAATTTTGTTGGGTATTTATGTCTATAAAAATCTTGTATTTTTATGTAATTGGGTAAGTTTGAAATTTCTTCTGTTTTATTTAAAAATCCATTTCTATTCAAGTATCAAATAAGTATGTATTGAGATTTTATTCTAGGTTTTTTGTAGTCATAGTTTTAGCTTTTTAATGTACTTTGACTTTATTTCAGTATAAGAAACAACTGAAGATTTCATTTGATATTTTTTCCCCAAAAGTAAATAGCATATTGAAGCTGATTCTATTTTTAATAGTATCCATGGTGTTTCTATTACAGAAAATTAATTTCCAATTTGCTGCAGTTTAAAATGAAAATATATAATATTGGAAAACTGTATCAAAGTTTCAGAAAGCAAAACTGAATAAGATGAAAAAAATTTTGTATGCAAATAGTCAGCTATCAAACCAAGGTCATAGTCTACTTGTTTAGATGTCACCACAAATAACTAATAAAATCAACTAAGCAGGCTGTCTCTTTTTCATAACAGTGTACGTAGTTCTAGTAGAAGCAGAAATAGCCATTTTTCAAAGATAAAATGTTTAATCATAATCATAGTAAAAGTGCTATAGAAGTTTTAGATATTATATTATTAATAATGCTTTAATAATGGTAGATGCTATAAAGGAAGGAGACAGAGTGCTATGATAGAGTCTAAAGGGGAAATTTCCGTCCTGGAAATCTGGGAGGCTTCTTTGAGGAAGTAATGACTGAGACTTGAAAGAGAAGAATTAGCTACATAAAATATGGGAAGTAAGGAATAATGAGAGAATGTGGCAGTTGGCAAAGGAAGCAACAAGGGTAAGGGACCCAGGGCAAGAAGAGCAGAGCCCTTTGGAAGGACTGAAAGAGCAACATGGATGGAGCAGAGAGAGCAAATTGGGCAGGCTACAGGGCAAGGCTAGAGATGGGAGTTACAGCATTGTAATTTCCGTCCTAGGAGCAATGGGGAGGCGTGGAAGCATTTGAAGCGAGAGAGTAATCTGATCAGATTTATATTTCAAAAAGAGCAGGCTGGCGGGGGATGGAAGCATGCTGGAAGAAGGCAAGCTAGGCACAGAGAGGCCAAGGGGAAAACTATTGCAATAAACCAAGTGAAAGAAGATGGAAGCTGTACTGTATGTGGGTGTGCCAATGGCTAGATAGCCGGCCGGTTGGCTGGCTATGATCTAAGCTGAATGGGCAGGACTCAGTCTCAAGCTACTTCATTTTATTTCTCACTGGCTCTTTACTTTGCTCCGTTGGATTCGTGCTTTTGCCCCCGTGTACACGTGAGCTGACCTTTTCCAGTTCACTTTGGATCAAAGAGCTTCAGTTTACACATGCGGAATCCTGCACTGCCATTCTCACAAAGTAGCCAGACCTGTAGGCTGGACACATGTGGACTGTGGTCCCTGCCCTAGTTGTTGCAGGCAAGGATCAAGAGGGCACCATGGCTGCTTCTGCCTTTACCCGCTTCGTGTGTGTGTGTGTGTGGGGGGGTACTTGGGGGTGGAACTCAGGGCCCTGCACATGTATTGCAAGTGTCTACAGGGCTGCACCCCTAGCCCCTTTTGTATTTTTTCCTTTGAGACAGGGTCCCGCTAAATTACACAGACTGCTGTGGCCTCGAACTCACGATCTTCCTGCCTCTGCCGCCCAAGTCGCTGGGATTAGCGGTATGCACCACCGCGACTGGCATCCATTGCCCACTTTTCACACTCACTTTCTGACTCCTCCGGGTGTTGAAATGCACAGAGGAGGGACAGAAAGAAAGGTTCTTGTTAGACTGGTGCTGCCTTGAGCTTGCAGCTGTGTTCTTAAGCTCTGATGAGTGTTTAAAGGTTTTCCTCTCACGGGCGCCTTTCCTGGCTTTTGGATTTCGCATCTGATGAAGGCAAATATGTCTCCCCCAAGGATGGCTCTTCGCTTCCCACCCACAGGAATCTGGGGCTAGAGAAAGAGACCCTTGTCTGTCAAGGTCTGCTCATTCCTCCCAGTGGCCTCCTTGGGTGCGCTGTGTGGTGTGGGGTGCGCCTGCTCTTGCTTGCTCCGCACGAAACCTCACAAGTTGTCTTCCTGGTGATTCTGCTAGAGCAAGCCACGCAGCAGCCCTGGCCCCAACACACTTGCCCCCAGTAGCCAGCCAGCTCCCCTCTCCTTCGCAAGGTGTCTCGTGGAGGCAGGCACCAGTGCCCCCCCCACCCCCGTCACAGGGGACAGTGACTGAACTCCTCTAGCAGAACTGTTCCCAGGCCAAAGGCTGGCCCTGCTCTCCACAGAGTGCAGAGCAAGGCAGAGGTAGAGAAAGAACTTCATCAGTACAGCCTCACAGATTCAACAATGGCACACATTCTTGTCTTATAAGGCCAGCTTACCAGGAGGCTGATTTAGGGGCAGGGTCCATAGGAGTTGGTGATTGCAGACCGGTGGGTGCCTCCCGACTGGTGGAGATCTGCAACCAAATGTCACACAGATCGCCCTGATCGCCTGGTCACAAGATGCTCTCCAGTTCTGCAAATCTCAGTAGCTAAGATCGCTATGGTCTGTCCTCAGGCTGTTCCTGTCACTGAATAGTTTGCCCACCTGCAGTTCCAGACCTGTTACACAATGGACGGGTAGATGCCCCGAGACTTCTTGCTAAGCACCAAATTCATGATAAAGGAAGAAAGCCTACTTCCCCTGCTTCAGGGGAAAGAGGAGGGCAGGGGAGGCTACATAGGAAGCAGGCAGGCCACCGGAGCGCAAGGCATGCTACAGACCCCCAGCCCCCAGGTGGAGCCAATTCTGTTTTTGTTGTTGTTGTTGTTTGTTTGGTGGTTTTGTTTGTTTGTTGTTTTGTTTTGTTTTGTTTTGTACTGGGGATTGAACCCAGGGCCTCGAGCTTGCATGCTTTCCAAGTGCTGGACCACTGAGCTGCACCCCTAGCCCATTTTTTTTACTTTTTGAGACAGGGTCTCACTAAGTGACTCAGACTGCCTCTGGTCTCGAACTTGCGATCCTCCTGCCTCTGCCTCCCAAGCTGCTGGGATTACAGGCATGCGCCACCACACCTGGCAAGCCAGTTCTGTTCACAAGGCTTTAGATGAGGCATGGGCGCCCTCCGCCAGCATGCCAAAAGCCTTTCTCCAACAATCCCCTGTCCGGTTCTCTATTTTCTGGACTTCTTAATACCCTAGATATTGTTGTTGTTGTTAGGTGCCATCGAGTCATGTCCGACTCATAGCGACCCTCATAGAGGTTTTCAGTGGCTGTTTCAGGATTGCCTTGGGAGTGGGTTGCCACGTCCTTTTCCCATTTTTGCAGTGCTAGGAATTGAACTCGGGACCTCAGAGACTGCAGAGCAGTGCTCTACCAACTGAGCTAAATCCCAGCCCACCCTAGATATAGGTAAAGCATTTACCCAGCTCTTGCGCAGCCACTCCTTTTCACAGCAATCAAAGCAGAGCAGCCCATCTCATGCCCCCTGGACATGTCCTATCTGTCCTCCCAGGGTCTCAGCTGAAACTACTCCTTGCCATCCTGTTACAGATGGAGATGTGACAGTTAGTGTGTGAGTGACATACACAGGAGGCAAAGGTATGTGACCGAACCCTTGCCGGTTATCCAGCCCGAAGGAGAGGCTCCTTGCGTGCTAGGCCTCATTCTTGTTAGAACATTCCCAGTGGATCCCACTGCTCTCATTTTATGGTGAGACCCAGAAGAGGAAGCAACTTGTCCGAGGTCACGTCAGGAGGAAGGCCGCAGCAAGAATTTGAACTCTGACCTCTCTGAGTCCAAAACCTATGCCCATACCAGCTTGTTCTCCCTGGCACCTTTAACTCCACTGCTGTTGGGCCCTGAGTCATGGGACCGTATTAACTTTGGAAATGTGCTTTTGAACAACTTCCCAATTATTTACTTTCACTAAGACTTCAAGTCTATGTAGTTTTCTATCACTGTCATAACAAAGTTACGCAAGCCTAGTGGCTTTAAGCAACACGAACTTAACGTTTGGTAGGTGAGACGCCCAACACGAGATCACTGGGTTAAAATCCAGGTGCCAGGGCCTGTGGGAGCTCTTGGGGCAAAGCCATTTCCTACCTTTTCTAGTTCCACAGGCCACTTGCATTGCTCACAGACCCTTCCTACATCTTCCGAGCTGCCAGCATCCCATCATTTCTTGGTCACAGCTTTCTCTGCTTTTAAGAACTCAGTGATTAGATTGGGCCCACCCTGATGACAGGGATATCCTTCCAACACCCTTGTTGTTGTTGTTGTTGTTGTTGTTGTGTTTGTTTGGATGGAACCCAGGGCCTTGAACATGCTAGGTAAGCACTGTCACTGAGCCACATCTCCGCCTCTCAAGGTCCACCCTTAATCACATCTACCAAGTCCCCTTTGCTGTGTAAGGCATAGCCACAGGTTCTAAAGATTAGGATATAGACACTGTAAGGACCATTAGTCTCCTGACCACAGCCATTGAACTCTTCATGTAATGAGTTTGAAAACATGATTCCATGGACATTAGAACTTTAACCAAATCCCTTTGTTTCTTCCTTCAGTATTTGCTACTACTAACATAATATAGAGCTATAGCAATATATAATGTTTTCCTTGCTTTGAAAAAATCAATTTGTAGTGCGGTTTTACTAAATGATTTTGTTTACCTCAGATTTGAAACTTCACGTAAATTCATTGCTGCCATTTTCAATTCGATATTAAGCATCTAATCCAGTGCTATAGGAAAACATGTTTAAATAATATTTTTCTTTTCTTTTAATCCAGATTTGGACTTAGAACCACCACTAAAATCAATTGGAAGCAATTTTTGGCATCATATTATAAGCTTCAGGAGTTGGAAGTTACTAATACAGTTCCACTAAAAAAACGAAATAGGTATGTAAAAAAAGAAAACTGTACTTTAGTTACACAACACATGCTATTAAAAAGGTTAGAAAATATTGAATTACTTTTCTTCATTTATTAAACGGCCAGTTGTCTCCTTTGAATAATTGCCAACTTTTACATTGTTGTTGTTGTTAAGTGCCGTCGAATCGGTATCCGACTCATAGCGACCCTCTGTACAACAGGGGAAACACTATTGTCAGTGCTTCTGTGCTGTTCATAGGGTTTTCAGTGGCAGATTGATTTTTGGGAGGGGGTTACCAGGTCCTTCTCCCAAACTTTTACATAGTGATTTGTAATTTATAAATTATTATTCGTACATTTTTCTTACTTAAAATTGCCTTGAAGTATAAGGTTGGTATCATGATTTTTCCACTTTCTAGATGAGAAAAATAAGACCGCAAGTGATCCTAACTTAGCCATGTGCTCAGGAGCCTGGTGGCAGCACCTGGCACATCACTCCCCACCCCCGCTGCTCACCTTGCTGTCTGAGCTTGGTGTGTGTCCTTGTGAAGCTATGTATAGATGTATCTGTTCTGTGGGAAGCAGCAATACACGGTCACCTGGTGTCCAGCCACGGCCTGGAGCAGTGCCATATCCTGGGGGCTACTTGCCTTGGACATTAGCATCTGTTTAATTCCAACGTCTGTCATACCTTCCATTTTTCAACATCACCTAAGCTGTGATGGAGGCTTGGGATATAAAACAATCGCCATCACGTGCATTCTGGGATGTAGACGTTTGCTCTGAGAAGCCTCTTGTTTATGTTGATGTGCATTCTCTACCGACTGTTCTGCGTCAACCTTAAGAAGAAAGTCAGGCTTCATCATCTCAGCGCGTGCATTGAGAGCACGATGCGCTGTTGTGAAGTAAAGGGCACCACAGGTTAATTCCCATTTCCCTGGGTTCTGTGCCCGGGATTTAGGGATATTTAATCACTGTCCTGGTTGCCAGCCTTCCAGGTGTTCAGCCCCTTGCCCTGCCCTGCTCCTGGGCTGCAGCTCTACAAGGGCATGTTTTAAGTGAAGTTACTTCCATTACTGGAAGTATGTTCCAGTAAAACAATTTTATATTGTTTCTGCATGATAGCACCTTATCTAGGGCTATCTGAATTAAAATTCACGTTTTATTTATTTTAAAACTGTGGTTCTCGAGCTGAGCACATTGGCGCACGCCTGTAATCCCAGCAACTCGGGAGGCAGAGGCAGGAGGATCGCAAGTTCGAGACCAGAGGCAGTCTGCGTAATTTAGCGAGACCCTGTCTCAAAAAGTTAAAAACATGGGCTGGGGTACAGCTCAGTGGTCCAGCACTTGCAAAGCATGCAAGCATGAGGTCCTTTGTTCAACCTCCAGTACCACAAAAAAAAAATAATTAAAAAACAACCGTGGTTCTCACCTGGGGCAGTCTTGCCTTCCAGGAGATGCTTGGAAATGTCATGAGCCATTCTGATTGTCACAGCTGGGTGTGGAGATGTCTGTTGGAGACCAGGAATGGAGGCCAGGGAGGCTGTGGAACATTGTTCAGTGAGTCGCGCAGAGCAAAGACCCATGCGGGCCCCGTGTTGGTGGCTCTGGGCGCTGGCTGAAGAACTGCTTGAGACGATGGGTTCAGGCCAGTGCTCGTGACCTTTAGAAATGCCAGCTACCAGCGAGCCACACGAGGCACTCAGCCTCAGCAAAGCAGAGTGTGTGTGTTTCTGATATGTGGTGGGAGGCGTGTGTTGCACAGAGGAAGGACAGAAAGAAGGGTTCTTGTTAGACTGGTACTGCCATGAGCTTGCAGCTGCATCCTTAAGCTCTGCTGAGTACACAGCTGGAAAAGGCTGAGATGGCTCTAGAGATGCAGCTGCAGGACGCTCCCAGCAAGTGTGACAGTGGTTCCACGGTAACCTGAGTGCTGTCGTTCGATACCCGGTGGGAAATGTCGAAGTGTCTGATTGAGCCCTGAGGAAGGGAGGCCACGTTCTGAGTCTCCCTTTCCAGTCAGAGTCTGTACTGAGGTTGGTTTTGATCTCCAGAGCGGAAGATCATGGCCTCCAACAGCAAACGTGGACAATGCAGCCTGAGCACAGGGGAGGAAAGACAGAGGCACAGAAGGGACAGGGGGTCTGAGAGGGCAGATGGTGTGGCAGGGTCACTGGAAGGGGAGAGGCCGTGGAGGGTCAGTCATGGTTCTAGTACTGGGAACCTGTGTCCTTGGTATGTGGGCAAGTGTTCTGCAGCACCCATAGGCGAGGTCTTGGCAGCGAGCAGTGTTCTCTTTCCTGGTCTTTCTTGGGATCAAACTCCAGGTTTGCAAGATGGCTGACAAGAGCTGCTCAGGCTGAGATGGGACAGGGTGTGATGGTACAGCTGAGCGACGCCTATGGAAGGTGCATCCATGGCGTTTCCATGGCGTTTCCTCATTGGATGTCACCCCAACCAAGTGACAACTAGGAACATGCAAGTCCATTATGCTTTCTGCAGAAAGAGCCATCCACAGAGACAGCGCTGTTGTAGTTGTGAGAGTGCTTACTTTGTGCATTAATAAAGAACAGAGGTCAAGAGCGTAATCTTCTTCTTGTTTTTCTCCTAATCCTCTTGTAGCATGGACTCTATAAACCCGTCTCTCAAGGAAAATATTATTGAAAAGTTATTCAGACAATCTGAAGACCGCTATTCGGCATTCAAGAAAGCATTACTGATGATCAACACTGTAAGATTTTGAAACTCTTCTCTTTTGAAAACCTCGTTGTAAGAAAGCTAACACTCAGAGAGAGACCAGTAAAAACTCTATGTGCATCCATCTCTCCATCCAACACACAGTTATTGAGCTCTGGCTGTACATTGCAAATTGTTCTGAGAGCTTAGGGGTATGAGCCCTGACCCCAAAGGTTGACTCTAGTCTAATGTAAAATTAATTGCAATGTAGTAAAATAAATGCCGGTGGCAATGAGGCCAACATGTGGCACGATTGTTAAAATGGAGTGACTAGTCCTCGTTCACTGTTTAATTAACAAGCATTCCAGCCTTGTGAAACCTTTCCCACCCCGATCTAGAGTTTATCTCTTCATAACCAACTTGCTGCCCATAATAGAAACATTCCCTTGATCCCAAAATAGCCTGCTTAACTTTTATAATTGTGCTGTAAGGGGAGGCGAATTCATGAATTTTCAACTTGCTTTCTCTTGCCTTAAACATTAGCTGCTGTCTCCCTTAATGTTTATTTCAGAGAGCAGCATTTGGATACTCTTGACACGTGGTGACATTTCCCAAGTTTGTTATTTTCTGAGCACAAATCTATGACTGAATATCGAGTGAATAATGAGGGTTAGGGCGAGCTACTTGTCCTCAGATGCACACAGGGCCAGGCACAAAAGTTTTTGTATGCCAGAGGCATCGCTCAGCCTCCAGAGCCTGCAGACCAAGGGGAAGCCTGCCAGATCCGGGTCGTGCTCGGGCAGGGCCTGCGTTGTGAGGAGTGGCCTGCGGGCTTGTGGTACGCCCTCCATGCTGGGCCCACAGCTCCTGCCTGTCAGTCTAGACTGCCATTGCTTGGTGTTTCAGAGCTGCGGGGTTCCACATTCCTGGGGGCCCCTACCTAGTATAATTCCAGTTGTCCCCTTTAACTCATGGGAGATCCATTCCAAGACACCCCCCATGACTGCCTGAAATCTCAGGTAGTGCTGGACCCGACAGCCTTGTGTTGCTTAGTGACAGTCACATGTTCTGAGAAATGCATCATTAGGTGATTCCATCATTTTGTGAACACGATCTAGTGTATTTACACACCCACAGGATAGCTGGCTGTGTGCCCAGGCTGCAGAGTGTGTGCTGGTGTATACATAGGCTGTCATCTACTGCACTGGTGTGATGCAGTGCATGACTGTTTATACCGTTTTCCTACACCAACATCCCTATGATGAAGTCTGATTTGTAGAGTTGTTGTTGTTGTTAGGTGCCGTCGAGTTGGTGTCTGACTCATAGTGACCCTAAGTACAACAGACAAACCAGTACTGTGAGTGCTTCTCTGCTATTCATAGGGTTTTCAATGGCTGATTGTTTTGGCAGAGTGGGCTGCTAGGTCCTTCTCCCAGGCCTACAGCACCTGGTGTTCCCAGGCGGTCTCCCATCAAAGTACTAACCAGGCCCCACCCTGCTTAGCTTCCGAGATCTGATGGGATCGGACGCCATAGTAGTACAGCTGCAGGTGATTTGTAGAGTAGGCACAGTAAAAGATCAACAGCAATAACAGTCAATAAAATAGAATCATTATAACAATGTACCATAATACAAGTTATGTAAGTATGGTCTCTCTGTATGAAAATATTTGGTTGTCCTGTATCACACTGACTGCACCTGACTGTCCTGTATCACACTGACTGCACCTCACTGAGTGAACCTGTGGGTAAAAGGATCCATTGACACCTTCTGGCCTGTGGGCTGGACCTCTCTGAGGTCCTGCTAGGCGGCCATCCTACCTAAGCCATTCACCTGCGTGCTGTCTAGCCTATCACCACCTCTGTGAGGCAGACAGTGCCATTGTCTCCCTTTGACAAATGAGGACAGGGAGCCTGGGGCCAGGTAACCACCTGAGGCACAAGCTCGTGGGGGTGGACTACCTGCACATGCGCACTGGTGTGGGCAGAACCACCAGGGAAAGTCAGTGAAGCTATGGGGTGCTTCCTCACTTCAGGTGCCATTGCTATATTGAAGCATCAATTTGATTAAAAGTACATACTCTTCGTTTCCTTTAATGGAGGATTGTAATAATGCTGACCGCTCCAAATGTTGTTGTTGCTGTAGTTAGGTGCCGTCAGGTCAGGTCCAACTCATAGCGACCCTCATAGGATTTTCATTGGCTGATCGTTTTGGAATTACTTTGGGAGTAGGTTGCCAGGTTCTTCTGCTTTTACAGTGCTGGGGATCAAACCCGGGTCCTCAGTGAGTGCTGAGCAGGTGCTCAACCAACTGAGCTAAACTGTTTAAAAGTTGTTGGAGTCTGTTCAACTTGAGATCAACAAATTCACAGTGCAGGTTAAGAACTAAGGACCTAGTCTACACTGGATCACGCGGTGGACACTTGGACTCGGTGGCTCCTCCCAGCCAGCTCCCCTCCGGAGCATTACCTAACCGCAGTGACGATCGGGAGCCTTGACGTTGCATGGTACATAGTTTCTGAGCAGCACTTCCACCCCCGCCACCATTTGCCTTGGTCTCAGCCTCTTGTAGCCCATGGAAAGGACAAGAAGAGCAGGAGAGCCAGGTGTAAGCAGGGCTGGGCCTTCTCTGGCTGTGGAGTGCAGCTGTGGGAAACCAGTCCTTCTGCTGTAGAGAAGCCTCCAGAATGTTTAGGGCAGAGACTGCTTTAGATCCACTCCAGGGCAGGCATCTCATTTGCCGTGTGCGCTGCCTCCAGACACTGCTGCCACCGTGATCACTTATATTCAAGTCACGTGTGGCACACTTCCTATGCCCAGAACACTTCCTGCACTCTCTACTCACCTGCTCTTATTCTTGGTGTTATTAGGTGCAGCTGATATGACTTTGTTAATAGAAAATACGAAAGAATCTTCCCCCAAAATGGGAGAATTAATATTAGAATCGTGAAGGTTGTTGGACAAAAGGCCAATATGCAAAGACCAATGAGATTTCTATAAACTGTAACAAATGATTAGAAAAAATTTAAATGTCGTTGCTAATAACATTAAAAATCGAAAACCTAAAAATATAGCTAACAAAATAGTGTAGATTTTCTGAAGACTACAAAGATTGCTTATAGAAGTAATGCTTCATAAACTTTCAGAAAATATAGGAAGAAGGAACACTTCCCACCTCATTTTCTGATGCCGATACGAAATTCAAACAAAGGCATTATAGGGAAAAAAAGACCAATATCATTTATGACTATAGGTGCAAAAATTCTCAACAGAATATTAGTGAGAATATCAGTGAGTTACATACAACAAGGATTACATTTCATAAGACCAGGGATTTGTCCTTAGATTGCAAGACTGGTTTAACTTCTCCCAAAATCAATTAAGGTTAAAGCACATATTAATAGAATTAAGGAGGAAACCACAACAGCATCTCAGTAGATGCATAAAGAGTATTTGAAAAACCCAGCACCCATTCATGATAATAACTTTCACCAAATATGAAATAGAAGAGAAAAACACTGAACGCTTCCCCCGTAAGATCAGAAACAATCCAAGAATGTCAGGTCTTGCTGCTTCTATTCAGCATTGTGTGGGAATTCTAGACAATCCAATTAGGAAAGAAAAAGAAAGATATCCTCCCAGACTGGAAAAGAAGTAAAAATGTCTCCATGCAAGACAGCATGATCTTATGTATAGAAAATTCTTAGGAACACACACACACACACACACACACACAGATGCAGAACTAGAATGAATAAAGTTCATGAAGTTTGCAGAATATAACATGACGTGTTTATGCCAAGAGATTTGGAAAACAACTACCTGGCCAACTGACTGAAAGAGATCCATTTTTATGCCTATTTCCAAGAAGGGGGATCCAACTGAATGTAGAAACTATTGAACAATTTCATTAATATCCCATGCAAGCAAAATTTTACTGTTGGTCATTCAAAAGTGACTACAACAGTATATAAACAGGGAACTGCTGGAAATGAAGCCAGATTCAGAAAAGGGTGTGGAACCAGGGACATCATTTCTGATGTCAGATGGATATTATCTGAAAGCAGAAAATAGCAGAAAGATGTCTATGTTTTATTGACTATGCAAAGGCATTTGACTTTGTGGATCATAACAAATTACAGATAACATTACAAAGAATGGGAATACCAGAGCACCTAATTGTCCTCATGAGAAATCTGTACATGGACCAGGAGGCCGTCATTCAAACAGAACAAGGAAACACTGTCTGGTTTAAAGTCAAGAAAGGTGTGTGTCCTTTCACTGTATCTCTTCAATCTCTATACTGAGCAAATAATCTGAGAAGCTGGACTTTATGAAGAACACTGCATTATGACTGGAGGAGGACTCATTAACAACCTGCGATATATAGAAGACACAACTCTGCTTGCTGAAAGTGAAGAGGATTTGAAACATTTGCTGATGAAGGTCAAAGAACAGAGCCTTCAGTATGGATTGAGCCTCAGCATCAACAAAACAAAAATCCTTGCAACTGGCTTAGTAAGCAACTTCATGATAAGTGGAGAAAAGATTAAATTTGTCCAAGATTTTGTTTTACTTGATTCTACAATCAATACCAGTGGAAGCAGCAATCAAGAAATGAAAAGATGTATTGCATTGGGAAAAGCTGTGGCAAAAGATCTCTTTAATATATTGAAAAGGAAAGATATCACATTGAAGACTAAGGTGTGCCTGACTTATGCCATGGTGTTTTCAGTCAAATTATGGTTATGAAAGCTGGACATGGAATAAGGGAGACAAGAGAAGAATTGATGCTTGAATTATGGTGCTGGAGACGAATATTGAATATACCACCAACTAGAAAAAGAACCATGGGAGAAGGACCTGGCAACCCACTCCCAAGGCAATCCCGAAACAATCTGCCATTGAAAACCCTATGAGGGTCGCTATGAGTCGGACATAACTCGACGGCACCTAACAACAACAACAACAACAAAAAGAACCAATAGATCTGCCCTAGAAGAAGTGCAACCAGAGTGCCCCTTGGAAGCAAGGATGGCTAGACTGCATCTTATGTATTTTGGACACGTAGTTAGGAGGGACCAACTCCTGGAAAAGGATATCATGTTTGGGAGAAGAGCAGGTCAGGGAAAAAAAGGAAGACCCTCAACTAGATGGATTGATACAGTGTCTGCAACAATGGGCTTAAACATAAATAAGATCATGTGCCTGACACAGAATAAGGAAGTGTTTCGTTATGTTGTACATAGGGTTGCTATGAGTAGGACATGACTCAACAGCACCTAACAACAACAACAATGTACAAAAATTGGTTATATTTATATAAACTAGCAATGAACAGTCTGAAAAATGAACTTCAGAGAGCAGTTCCATTCAAAATAGCATAAAAAAATGCCTAGGAATAGATTTAACAAAAGAAATGCCAGAATTGTACACTGAAAGTTACAAAACACTTCTAAAAGAAATTAAAGGAGATAGAAATAAATTAAGAGAAACTGCACATTCATGAATTAGAAAACTCAATATATTTTTTCCCTTTATTAGTAAATGATGATGGGTACAGAGTAATACAGCATTGGCTTTTTCTATTATGCATACTTTATATCACTTTTGCAACACTTTCATCAACCCACAAAGTTTATGGAACTTTATGGCTAATATGGAGGGCTGGGATTTAGCTCAGTGGGTAGAGCGCTGCGCTGCAGTCTCTAAGGTCCCAAGTTCAATTCCCAGCACCGCAAAAATGGGAGAAGGGCCTGGCAATTCACTCCCAAGGCAATCCCGAAACAGTCAGCCATTGAAAACCCTTTGAGGGTTGCTATGAGTCAGACACCTGACTCGACGGCACCTAACAACAACAACAACAACATGGCTAATATGTAATAAAACCCAAAGGCTTATTTGGGTTATATTCCCCTATTTTTCCAATGTATTCATGCAGTTCCGCTGTTTACATTGAGATCATCCTGTCCCCATTCATCCCTCCACATTGACCCTCCTCCCCATTCCATCTTCCCCCCAATCTTCACTTCCCTCTGCTAGTTCCCTCCCTCCTCCTCTCTACTCTTTACATTGTCCCTTCTTCACAAAGTTTATGCATTCTTATATATCAATTTATGTTTGGATTTTTTCTTCCTTTAAGTATGATTCAGCTCCCACATATGAGTGAGAACATACTGTATTTCTCTTTTGAGCTTGTGTTCATTTGCTTAAGATGATGTTCTCCAGTTCCATCCAATTTGCTGCAAATGACATTATTTCTTTTTTTATTGCTAAGTAGTATTCCCCTGTATATATGTATGATACTTTTTTTATCCATTCTTCTGTTGATGGGCATCTTTGCTATTGTGAAAAGTGCTACATTGAATATGGAGATGCAAATCTCTCTGTGGTATGATGCCTCATCTCCCTTGGGGTATATTCTCAGTAGTGGTATAGCTGGGTCATAAGGCAGTTCTATTTTTAGTTTTCTGAGGTACCTCCATGTTGATTTCCAAAGTGGCTGAACCAATTTACAGTCCCACCAACAGTGTGAGAGGCTTCCTTTTTCTCCACAACCTTGCCAGCATTTGGAATTTGTTTTATTGATCTTGGCCATTCTTACTGGAGTTAGGTGGAATCTCAGAGTTGTTGATTTGCATTTCCCTAATGGCTAGGGATATTGAGCATTTTTTCACGTGCCTCATGGCCTTACCAACTTCTTCATTTGAGAAGAGTCTGTTCAGTTCCTTTGCCCACTTGTGTATTGGATTATTTGTTGTCTTGGGAATTGCTTTCTTAAGTTCTTTGTAAATTCTAAAAATTAGTCCTCTGTCAGATGTGTAGGATGAGAAGATTTTCTCCCATTCAGTGGGCTCTTCCTTAACTCTGTTGTTTCCTTTGCTATACAGAAGCCTTTTAATTTCATGTAATCCCATTTGTCTATTTTTGTAATTTCCTGAGCAATTGGACTCTTATTAAGGAAATGTTTTCCTATGCCTATATGGTAGAGCAGATTGCCTATCTTTTCTTCTAGTAATTTTAAGGTTTCTGGGAAAGCGCAGTATTACTAAGATGGCAATTCTCTCTAAATTAATTCATATATTCAATGCAAATGCTATAAAAAATCTGAACTGGCCTTTTATTTCAATTGGAAAATGATCTTAAAATTCACGTGGAATTTTAGCAGAATAGACAAAATAATTTCAGAAAAGAGAATGAAGTGAGAGTACTTAAACTTCCTGGTTTTGCATCTTAGTATAAAGCCACCATAGTAAAGACTGTGTGGTACTGGCCTAAAGATAGACATACAGACCAATGGAACAAAATGGAAAATCTGTTTTAAAAAAGTCTCACATTTATGGTCAATTCACTTTTGATGTATCTATGAGGCAGACCCTGATTTGACAGCACCTAACAGCAACAACAATGGGGAGAAGGAGAATCCTTTTTTAAATGGTGCCATGAGAAATGGTTTTTCATATGCAAAAAGATTAACTTAAAATGTTACCTTACACTGTACACAATTAGTTCTTAGTGTAAGAGCTGAAATGATAAAACTCTTAGAAGAAATACATATGAACCTTTGTGATTTTGTGTTAGGTAAACATTTCTTACATATAGCACCAAACCATGAACCATAAAAGAAAAACAACATATAGGACTATCAAAATTAAAAACTGTGCTTTAAAAAAACGCCATTAAGAAAGTAGGGGAAAACATGAACAGACAACCCACAGATTGGAAGAAAATATATGGAAATCATATATACTGTGAAGGACATACCTATTATATATAAGAACTCAGAACTCAATAACAACACAACCCACTTTTTTTTTTCAGAGCTGAGGATAGGAGTCAAGGCTTTACATACGCTAAGCAACTGCTCTACCTCTGAGCCACATCCCCAACCCTTGGATTTTTTGGAGACAGGATCTTTTTATGGAGCCCAGACTATCTTTGAACTTGGATCCTCTTGCCTCAGCCTCCTGCATGCTGGGATTACAAGCGTGCACCACCATATCTGACTGTGAGCCAATTTTTTAAACAGGCAAACATTTTAATAGACAGTTCACCAAATGAGATATACAAATAGCCAATAAATACATGACATCATTAGTTATTAGAGAAATGCAAATCAAAACCACGGTGAACCATTCCTTGTCACCCATAAGGTGGCTGTCATCGAAAAGACAGATGATAAGTATTAGCAAGGATGTGGGATTCTGGAACTCTCATACACTGCTGGTGACGATGTAAAATGGCACAGCCCACTGTGATAAACAGTTAAGCAGTTTCTTTAAAAATTAAACATAATTTACCATACAACCCAGCAATTCCATGCCTTGGTATTAGTCCGAGAGAAATAAAAAGATCTGTCCACACAAAGACTTGTATGTAAATTTTCATAGCAACATTGTTTATAATTTCCACACTGGAATTAATCCAAATTTTGTCCACTTCTGACTAGATGAACAAAATGTGACATTTCCATACCATGGAATCCTGATCAGGAACACAAAAAACCAAAATACTACTGCACGTTCTACCGCAGCGTGGATGGACCTCACAGCACTTTGTTGTTGTTGTTAGGTGCCGTGGAGTCGTGTCCGACTCATAGCGACCCTCATAGGGTTTTCAATGGCTGACTATTTCGGGATTGCCTTGGGAGTGGACTGCCAGGTCCTTCTCCCATTTTTGCGGTGCTGGGAATTGAACTTGGGACCTCAGAGACTGTAGCGCAGCGCTCTACCAACTGAGCTAAACCCCAGCCCCCTCACAGCACTATGCTAAGTGAAAAAAGGCAGACACAGAAGTCCGCGTTTTTATTGTATGGTCCTGGTTTTCAGGAAACAGCCAGAGAAAGGCAACTCCATAGAAACCCAAAGTAGAGTAGCTCCCTTAGGCTGGGGATGGCCATGGGGAGTGAATGCAAATGTCCTGGGGATGATGGAAATGCTCCAGTATTAGTGGCGATGGTTACACAGTGCTGTCCATTTATCAAATGGTATTAAAAACTTCATTGTCAGTGATTCCTATTTGAGTATTTACATGTTATCATTCCCAAACCAGAAAGTAAGTCTGCATATACCTACTAGTTTAGTTAGCCCCAGAGAACTTTATTTCCTTTTCAGCTTTTAGGCCCCCAAATAACAGTTGACATTAATATACTGCTTTACCACTTAATAAACCCTTTCGTTGCATTAATATTCACAATGTCTCTCTACGAGGTAGGGTTTTATAAAACTTCCCTTGTCTTTCCAGTAAACAGGATCTCTCAATTTTCATATTTAATTTACTTATTGACAATATTTTATCATACGGGAAGAAATTTGCCTCCGAATATTTTGCTCGTAATGTATTTTCTTTATGCAGCGTGGCTGAAATTCGTCTCACTAAGTAATTGTCCATTTATGTAATTGATGAGGTTGGTGGTACTGAAAACAAGTGTAATTATATTCTTAGTAAATTGGCAAGTTGTAATGGAACTGCTGGGAAGTTCTGGGCCATTCAGGTGGGGCCAGGGAAAGGACTGTTCAAGCATTGGAGGGCCCTGGGGAAGGGGGGTCAGCCTGTGCCCCAGAAATGGGCCTCATTCCTCACCTGGACCATGACCTGGCCTTGTTCTGATTGTAAGAAGTGCAGTTAGAAAGTTCTAGCACTCCCCACTTCTCCCTGCTCTTGGCATGGGGGTTATATTGTGGTCACCAACTGAGGTACTCTTGTTTCAAGTTATAATTTTATTTGGCCAAAGTTCACTCTTTAGTAAATGGTATGACATATATATATATATATGTCGTATATGTATGTATGTATGTATGTATGTATATGTATGTGTATGTGTATGTATATATGTATATATATGTACATATATGTACATATACACATATATGCACACACATATATGCACACACACGCACACACACACAAACATAATGCTTTTCCTTCCTTTTTGTTTTTAAATCCCTTATTTACACTCTCATGCTCAGACACCGGATGGACAGATAACTTGGGAAGAACTTCGACATATTCTAAACTGCATGGTTGTAAAATTAAGCGATTCCGAGTTCCGAGAACTAGTGCAGACGTTTGACCCCGAGGGCACAGGAGCAGTGAGAGTCAGCGCCTTCCTGGATCTGGTTGAAGAGAGCCCTAAGGTAAGCTCACCTGCCACTTCCTGTTCGGGTTTCTCTTTCAGGGAGGAAACTTCAGGCTTCTTAGTAAAATAAAGATGCAGGCGAAATAACGCTTTAAGTAAACGAATGACTTTGTGTTTTCACCTGAGTTAATTTTCATTCCACGAAAGGGTTAACGATTAAGAGTTGTTTGGGTTTAATTTTTAGTTTCTAAATTTCATCAAAAGATGCTATTGGAAAGCCAGGCACGGTGGCGCACGCCTATAATCCCAGCGGGTTGGGAGGCAGAGACAGGAGGATCGCAGGTTTGAGACCAGAGGCAGTCTGTGTAACTTAGTGAGACCTTGTCTCAAAAAGTGAAAAAAATGGGCTGGGGGTGCAGCTCAGTGGTCCAGTACTTGCAGAGCATTCAGGCGTGAGGCCCTGGGTTCAACCCCCAGTACCAAAAAAGAAAAGAAAAGAAAAGAAAAGATGCTATTGGACATTTCTGGAGACCTGTCATTAGCTAATAACCCTTTTGTGTCCAGGCTCTAACCTCTTTTCACACACCAGGCAGTGTTCAACTTGGACTTGTATCTTAAAAAGAAGTGTTTGGGACAAGACTTGTACCTATGTTGATTCAACCTTTTATAAAGTAACTGTTTATTGTTTCCAGTGACTAATACCTGCCTTTAGTATTTGTTTCTTTTGACCAAAAAGTTGAGTTTTATTATTAGAAGTGTATGTATAATAGTGATTAGCATGTACAGTGTTTAAGAATTTTTAAAAAGATTAGTTTCAAATAATGTGTGAAATAGGGCTTTAAATTTGTCTTGATCTTTTCAGTACTGGGGGTTGAACCTAGGGCCTCATACATGCTAGACAAGTGGCTCACCACTGAACTGCACCCCCAGCCCCTTTTTTATTTTCAGACAGAGTCTGGCTAGATTATGTAGGCTGCCTTTGGCCTCGGACCTGCAATCCTTCTGCCTCAGCTTCCTGAGTCGCTGGGATTACAGGCGTGAGCTACTACTGTGCCTAGCACTTTGTCTCCAACAAATTGCCCCATTTTAAACTAAGACGTGTGCCCCAGACTCTGCAAGACCAGAATGCAAAACAACAGGTGGGAAGATTCCTTGTGATGGATTCATTGCATTTTTTACCAAAGCCAGGAGCAGAATGCAACTGGCTTCACTTAAACTATTTCAACATTGTGTGCTGGTCTGGGGGTTAGCCCAGTTGGTGGAGTGCTTGCTCTGGGCACTCTGAGGCCCTGGGTTCAATTCCCCAGCACCACAAGAATGGGAGAAGGACCTGGCAGCCCACTCCGGAAACAATCCTGAGGCAATCACCCATGGAAAACCCTATGAATAGCAGAGAAGCACTGACATAGTGCATGGCGCAGTGTTGGGGAATGTTTCATTCTGTTATACACAGGGTTGCTATGCGTCAGATCCAACTCAACAGCACCTAACAACACCACCACTGTCCCCAGAGCAAGGCACTCTAGTCAGATTCATCCAACAGCAAGGTCATCTTTGGGGGGAAACAGCACATCTCTGGATATTACTGGCTTGATTTGAATGTGCAATAGCTATGCCAACTTCATAAATCTAAAATACCTGTTAAAAGATGTCTCCAACAAGCATATTGACCAGGGTCTTTTAAAACTCTATTTCAAGCCAGGCACAGCTAAATCCTAGCCCCAAAGTTGATTCACAGAAGATGGAAATAGTGGATGGAAGGGTATAGACATTTTCATGGTTCTCATATATGATATCTAATTATATTTAAACGTGAAAGGTCTAGAAAATGGGTAGAAAAGGCTGATGGGGCCAATAGGTAAGGTGTTGGTTGAGCCCCTACCTGTCCTGCTGGGCGGGTCAGGCTGGGACCCTGTGTGCCCAGGCAGCATGGGTAGCATATGGAAGCAAGAAAGTATGCCTTGACTCAGTTGATCACTGGTGCTTTGGAGCAAAATCACATGGAGTGGCAGGGTGTAGAGGCCGTCAGCTGGGGTGGGAGCTTGGGCACCTATGTTCTGCTCACTGCCTCTACCACGATGAGTTGTGTCTTCTTGTTGTTGTTAGGTGGCGTCAAGTCGGTATCCAACTCATAGCGACCCCCATAGGGTATTAAATGGCTGACTGTTTCGGGATTGCCTTGAGAGTGGATTGCCAGGTCCTTCTCCCATTTTTGCGGTGCTAGGAATTGAACTGGGCTGGGATTTAGCTCAGTGGAGCTGTGTCTGGGGGCAATTAATGTACCTCCTAAAAGGCTTGTCTTTGTCTGTAAAACAAGGTTGATGGCAGCCCCACCTTGTAGGCTCGTTACAGAAATCTAGCCAGATAATGAACACAAAATGTTTAGAATTTAGTAAACATTCATTAAGCTTCAGCCCTCATTTCAATGTTATGATTTCTGGAGAGTTCTTGTATGAGACAATGGCCATGTCCTAATCCCACAGTATTTGGTCCTTCTCGAATCCTAATTCAGAAGTAAGTACCAGAACCCTTTCACCCACCCAGATGAGTCACTGCAGTGTTTCCTCACCCTGCTGCGGGAAAGACCCCAGATTATCTCTGTGTCGATGACTTTTGAGAACCATTACCTCTGTGTGAAGCTGCAAGCCTGCACGTGGTCATCTTAAAGCAAGACCAGAGGCGTGGAAGCAATGCGTTCTCCCTGTGGCAGCGGCATGTTAGCCCCTTGGACGGCTTTCAGGGACTCTGGGGATAAAGCAAATCTTCTTCACATGGTAGAGCAGGTGCCCACGTGTCCCACAGTCCTGCAGCCGCTTCCTTTGTGCCTTGGGCTCCAGGGCTGCTGGCTCCCAGCCTCACAGTGTCACCGCTGCCCCTGGGCTCCTCCTCGCTCATCCTGCCTTGCAGCACCACCTCCAGAGCTCAGTGTGCGCCACACCTTCTTAGGCCCCCCTGACATGTCTAGCCAATTCTTGTCCTCTAGTTAGGGACCTCCTGGAGCCCCCAGCACAGGTCACGGCTACTAAGTCCTGCCTGTGGCATGTGGCATCCTCCCACAGGAAGGAAGAGACTGTCATGTTATCACTGCCCATGATGCCCCACGGAGGGCCTGTTGGGACATTGTTTAAATGAATGAATAAATTAGAAAAATTAGCATAAGTGTGCAAACAGCAGAGAATATAAGTCACCACCAATTCCAACAGCAAGGCTTTGTCACCCACTGTTATATTTTGTTGTATGTCCTTCAAAACCTGTTGTTGTTAGGTACTGTCAAGTCAGGGTCCAACTTACAGTGACCCTATGTACAACCTGTAATAAATAGATAAAGTAAGTAAGTGAATAAATGCACACACACAGTTTGTTTTTAAAAAAGAAACAGTCCATGTGTGTAATAGGTATTTTTAAAACTATACTTATTTAATTATACATTTTGATGTATTTGGATATCTACTTTCAAATATCATACCTAGTTTTATTTTAAAATGGGGGCATATATAATGACTTTTTGGTTTGTGTTGTCATTTATTAATATATTGTTAACATTTAACACGAATAAAAATCAGCTATGTAATTTTAAAAGATACCGTTTCTTACTGTCACAATCTAGGCATTCATTTCTGGTTTTCCTCTTTGTAAATTTTGCTCCAATGAACATCTTTTTACCTGCTTTTTTGCATCACCCTGTGAGTGTTGATTTAGTATCAGACTCTAGAAATGGAATTATTCATAACATGTAAGAGGCTAGGTTTTATTTGCTTCCCCCTTTTTGCTGTCTCCTGAGAGGAATGTGTGCAAAGCGCCAAGGGTGGGACAGGGCATCCTGGGAAAAGCCCGTTTCCTCCCAGCCCTGCTCCCAGCCACTCCGTTCTCCCCAGCAGCAGACCAGACCATCTGCAGTCTGTAAATCATTACATCGTCCGATGTTATCCAAAGGTACCATGAGACCAAATGCCTTCCAGCATCTGTACCTCAGTTTACATTCCCAGCATCGCTAAACCCTGGCCAGGATAGGCAGGTTGCTTCTGTCTTCATTTTTGCCATCCAAACACATAAGAATATCCGGGGTTTTTTCCTCCATTGTTTGTTTGTGTGTTCAGGTGCCGGAGGTCAAACCTAGGGCCTGTGCATGCTGGGCAAGTGTTCTACCACTGAGCTGTTACATGCCTAGCCTGGCATTTATTTCATTTCTACAAGATAGATTTCCATGCTTATTATCCATTTCTAGATAGCAGTTGTTGGTGTTGTTAGGTGCTGTCAAGTCATGTCCGATTTGTAGCTACCCTCATAGGGTTTTCAATGACTGATTGTTTCCACGTCCTTCTCCCATTTTTGTAGTGCTGGGAATCAAACTTGGGACCTCAGAGACTGCAGAGCAGTGCTCTACCAACTGAGCTAAATCACAGCTAAATCCCAGTTAAATCCCAGTTAAATCCCAGCTAAATCCTGGCTGGGATTTAGCTCAGTTGGTAGAGTACTGCTCTGCAGTCTCTGAGGTCCTGAGTTCAATTCCCAGCACCACAAAAATGGGAGAAAGACATGGCAGTCCACTCCCTAGACAACCCCGAAACAATCAGCCATTGAAAACCCTATGAGGGTTGCTATGAATCAGGCACAACTTGACAGCACCTAACAACAACAGATGGCAGTTAAAAGGCAAGCTTCCTTGTTCAAGGCCTCAAAGCTACTGGCTAATCAGAGGCAGAGCTAGGATGGACATCCAAGTCCACCCGCCTCCAAAGCTACGGTTGCTTTTCCTGAATGATTTTTATTTACATACTTCCTCTTCCCCACTTAGGTGATGAAAATGTCCCCCTGTACAGACACCAAGACACCTCTCCCCCTGCCCTGGGATTCAGTAAGTAGCACTTGCCTTCTCTTCGCGGATGCCTTCCTGAACCATCCAAGGACACAGCACACCAGGTTCCAACTTCTTAAATGTGTTTATTTCTCCTGTTAGGTGGAAGAGATGGTACGTGACACAATCGCTAGGAATCTCCAAGGTTTTTACAGCATGCTGCAGTCCTATGACATTGGAGACACAGGGTTCATGGGCCGAAATAATTTCAAGAAAATCCTGCGCATATTCTGCCCATTTTTAACAAATGAGCATTTGATGAAGTAAGTTAACGTCAACTCCCACCATGCTTTCCATCAAGTCTATTTTCTAACGCTAAGCTTCTTTCTCTATTTGTGTGCAGTACATTTAGTAGATAACATTTTTAGCAGCTGCTGTTTGTGGAGTCCTTACTAAGCGTCAGACGTTGGCTTAGAGTTCCTCCTATGTCATATGACATAATCCTTAGCAGGTAAAGAGGCCAACACCATTCCTGTTCATGGATGGGAAGGCCAAGTGCCCACTCCAAGGCACTGGTGAGCCGTGGAGGCTGGGTTTCCTCCCTCGTCCCCAGGACACCAGGCTATTCTGACTGCTTTTGTGAAGAAAATATATCTTCCTTTGTTTTTTAGCAGTGTCTTGTGGTCCATTGTTCAAAATGCAGAGATTTCATCTGACCTCTGGTTGAATTTTGATACCTCTTTTGTTGCAGTTACTTTAGCTCGATATATGGAGTCTTGAAGGTCAGAGCATTATCAAGAGTTGCGTGTGGTTTTAACACATGAAATAGTCACAGTTGAACATTTTATATACAACCAATGATCAATGTCATAGGGCCATTCATAGCTAAGCCGCCAAAAAGGTTTAAACAATTCATTGCTAGTCCAACAAATTTGACCAGCAGGCCATAGCTAGTGAATGCTCAATGCTCTGCTCTCTCCAGCTTCACCCCTGTGGTGGGTGGGAAGGAGCAGATCTGTGTCTTAATCATTTGTACTCTTTATCTTCAGGGGTCTGCATGGCCAGTCTTCCCAGAAATGGTAGCTGGAATTGTGCTTCTGTACCACATGGGGTTATACTCACAACTTACGTTGTGACGGATGAGCCAAAGCTAGGAGGAGGCAGGTGGTAGATGGTAGAAATATGAGATGAAGAAGAGAAGGGCTGGGGTTTTGGCTCAGTTGGTAGAGCACTGCTCCACACTCTCTGAGGACCCAAGTTTAATCCCTTGTACCAAAAAAAGGGGAGAAGGATGTGGTAACCCACTCCTGAAGGAATCCCCAAAACAATCAGCCATTGAAAGCCCTGTGAGTCAGACCCAACTTGACAGCATCTAACAAAAAGGAGGGGAGGGGAGGGGAGTGGAGAAGAGAAGAGCAGAGCCTCTTTAGGGCTCCTCCAGGTCTCCGTCCTCCAGTCTCCTTCACCCTCCACACATGCCTCTTGGGTGCTTCCCTCTGCAGACCACCTTAAGAACCCACCTCTTGGAACCCTGCCAGTCTGCAGAGGACCGTGCCTCTCTCAGCACCCCAGTACCCTGCTCTCTGCCCAGAGCTGCTTCCGCAGAATTTGGAGCTGGGCAGCCTCAGAGGTGATCTGGTCCAGAGCTCCTGAAAGTGGACACAGTGATGCAGGAGCTTAGATTACACGGGAGTCAAGTAAAGCACAGAGAGAGAAGATTCTGATTCTCTCCCACTACTTCTGGGTGAAATGTTAAAAATCGTATGTGTTGGTTTTATTTCCAGTACATTGATTTAAAATGCTGTGAACCACATTGATCTACTGGTGGGTCGTGGCTGTCCATGTCTCCTTTCTGTGAGCATGCTTGCTCATAACCCACTTTTTAATGGTGGCTTTTTGTAGAAAAAGGATTTTTAAGAAGAGGGGGCTAGCAGTCATATGCATTTTTGTGTAAATTGTGGACAGAGACTTATAGGCAGGTGGAAAGGATAAGTCCTCTTTTGCAACACGGACCTCATCGCTCTGTGAGTTTTGAATCATATAAGGACTGTAGCTGAGCATGGTGGCACACACATGTCATCCCAGCACTTGGAAGACAGACAGTAGGACTGTGAGTTCAAGGCCAGCCTGGGTTACATATTGAGACCTTGTCTCAAAAAAAGAAAAGAGAAAAGAAATATGATGGTAACTTACAACAGTTTAAAGTGATGGGAGTATTGTTAACCATTACGGGTGGTAGAGTTGATAGTTAAAAAGCATAGGTCATGAGAGAAGGCTTAGCTGTATTGATTCAGTATTCCAGTTTTCATTTGTCATATGTGAAGATGGCCTAATTTTTTTTTTTTTTTTTGCAGTACTGGGGGTCTCATGCTTGCACGCTTTGTAAGTGCTGGACCACTGAGCTGCGCCCTCAGCCCATTTTTTTACTTTTTGAGACAGGGTGTCGCAAAGTTACGCAGCCTGCCTCTGGTCTCGAACTTGCGATCCTCCTGAAGATGGCCTAATGATTTTAAAGGCTTCTATCTTGAGAGGTCTGGAGTTGACGCTACACCTCGCTTTACTGTCCTGGCTTATCCCACAGACCTGTGCTCTTCTAAGCATCATAGCCAGGGATGAATACAATCTCAACCCATTCAAGTTTAGAGAAAGTGTCAGCAATTGAAACTAGGTGGATCCACTTACCCTCAAAGTGACCCTAAAGTAAACTGCTTGAAGAAATTACACCCCAGAGCTCCTAGATGGGGGATATTGAAGTTGTCATCAGTACGTCCAAATTCAAGTGGAGGTAAAGGAGCCCCAAATAAAAGAACTATGGCATGGCTGGTAGAACGCATGGATTAAGCATCAGTTCTCTTACAGAGGTCCACCTTGAAGAGAAAGTTTGAACGTCAGATTTGGAGTGACTTAGATGACCTTCTTAGGTGGTAAAGGAATCACATGTGAAAGGCCTTAAATAAAAAAGTATTGACTTAAGAAAGAAAGAAAGAGAAAGAGAGAGAAAGAGAGAGAGAGGAGGAGGAGGAGGAGGAGGAGGAGGAGGAAAGGAGGGAAGGAAGGAAGGAGGGAAAGAGGTGAGAGGCCAGGGCTTTCATGGTCAGAAGGGGCTTGGCTGTGCCAGGATTAGACGCTTGCATGTTATTCCATTCTTATGGGATGTCTGCATAAAAATCAGCTTACCATCAAGGAGAAACACTGGAATGGAGAGAGCCCATTCTGGCTCTCCAGAGAGCGATCAGGTGAGAGGCCAGGTCCTGTGCTGAGGCAGTGGCTGCAGGCAGGGACACGAGGCCATGATGCATGCTGCTGTCTTGGCCTTTTTGTGTAGTGTTGAGCAAGAGAGAGGCCTGGGACCAGCAGGGCCTCACTTATTCCTTGCCTCATCTGTCACTCAGGGCTCTCCTCAGAGGGCCTCCTGCACACAGGCTGCCCGGGGTTCCCTTTCCTCACAGGGTGGTCTCATGGGGCAAGGGGGCAGAGCAGACAAACCCAGCATGGCACGCAGGCGCTATAGGAGACGTGCATGCAGTGCTTCAGGAGCGCAGAGGAGGAGCTGCCTACAGGGGGACAGTGGGGTGGGCAGAGGAGGGTGCAGGGTCACTCTCCGAGGATGCAGTCCCAGAGTCTAGAGAAGGAAGGACACTTCTGGACATGGGATGCCAGGCATGTGGTCAGGTTAAATGGTGAGCAGATGAGTGGCTGAGGGAAATCTCATGGCTCATCAGGAGGCCTCTGGGCACTGAGATGAAAGCCTCTGTAGTCCTTCTCTGTGGGACTGTGAGGAGACCCTGTTTACCACATACTGGTGTCCGTGGCCACTAAGAAACCAACTCGCCAGACGCTGTCAGCACGGCCTGGCTGCCACCCAGAGCTTGGGCTCTTCAGCCAGACCGCCTGGGCTCAAATCCCAGCCTGGCCCTGAACGAGCTGTGACCTTGGAAAGGCTCCTGAGCGTCCCCTCTGGGCACTTCTGTTTCCTCATCTGAACATTTCTTCCTAGAGTCGTGGGAAAGCTCGAGTGGGCGTGTGGGCTTCCGGCCATTGCTCAGGGGTGCGTGTGCCCTGCATCCTCTGTGTTCGTGCCCTTGTCGCGGCTGGTCTTGGCTCCAGTAGGTCCTGCTGCTTTTGATTGCTTGAAAGCATTGGGCTCCCTCTTACCTTTTCACACGTCATGATCTGTCCCCACAGTGCTGGCCCTTGGAGGGTCCAGGAAGTGGGCGTTGTTCTAGTTTGCTCCCAGTTGTAGTCACGGGGTTACTATACTTGCTGAAGCGATGGGGAGATCGGGGGCCCTCACTGAGTTCAGTGACTTCAGAGCTCCTGCCCTGCCCCCCGCTGTGTCTCTGTCATCCTAAGGATTTCGTGATAGGGTCCCACTGCTCCCGCCTGTTGCACGTGGCAGCCCAGGGCTGAGCGTTGTCCATGGGCCCTCTGACTCCACCTCTGTAGAGGCTGCTGCAGTAAGGCTTTCTTTGTTGGCCAAAATTTTATAGGTGGGGACACTGAGGCATGGAAAGGTAAGGATGCTCCCAAGGCGGTGTCCTCAACTCTTCTGCCCTTAGGACTCTTTTGTGCTCTTAAAAACTACCCAAGGCCTCAGAGTTTTCATCATATGGAGTACCTCCATCGGTATTAGCTATATGAGAAAATAAAACTGATACTCTTAAAAAGAGTGACTGTGGCGCCAGGCGCGGTGGCACACACCTCTAATCCCAGCGGCTCGGGAGGCAGAGGCAGGAGGATCACTAGTTCGAGACCAGAGGTACTCTGTGTAACTTAGCAAGACCCTGTCTCAAAAAGTTAAAAAAATAATGGGCTGGGAGTGCAGTTCAGTGGTCTGGTACTTGCAGAACATGCAAGCGCAAGGCCCTGGGTTCAACCCCCAGTACTGCCAAAAAAGAAAAAAAAGAGTGACTGTGGAAAACAAGCTTCCTTGGTGTGTTCCCGTGACTCAGAGTCAGAAGAGTGATTTGCTGGATATCGGTAAAGTAGCAGAAATGACAGCAGGTGTGGCCAGAGCCCATTAGAAGTGCCATGAAGAGGCTGAGCTCATCTCCGAACACCTCGTCCTCCTT
This sequence comes from Pedetes capensis, assembly GCA_007922755.1. NCBI lineage: Eukaryota > Metazoa > Chordata > Mammalia > Rodentia > Pedetidae > Pedetes > Pedetes capensis. The sequence continues at coordinate 12,612 of VMDO01002926.1, read as the reverse complement.
CCTCATTTACGTCCTCCACCTGTAAACGCAGGAACATTAGCAAGCACAGGCCACATAGCTCCAGGCCCTCGGGGTCAGAGCAGGGTGTGATGGCGTACCCATGGCCTCTGAGAGCTGCACAGACCCATGGGCAAGGCGCGAGGAAAAGGCAGGCAGGGCCTTCCTGCCGACAGAAGAGAGGTTTCCACCTCACCGGTGTCCTGGAAGTGGCTTCAGACCACGACTCGTGAGCGCCCTCCTTCCAGCCCCCAACTCTGCCAGCATACAGCCCTGGGCCCGTGTGCATGGCTACAATGCTTTGCGGCATTGTGCATTTTAATGAAGGTGTGAAAAGATGTCCCCGTCAGTAGGCTTTATCAAGTCTGCAACAATGAAAAGCTTTTTGATTAGAACAACTTTTATGATTAGAAATAGAGTAAACAAAATTTTGAAAAAGAAATCAGTTCTCGCTGGGCACAGTGATGCACATCTATCATCCCAGCGACTTGGGAAGTGGAGGCCGGAGGATCACACATTCAAGGCTAGAGGCAGCCCGCATAACTTAGAGAGACCTTGTCTCAAAAGGTAAAAAACAAAAACAGAAGGGCGCCTGGGGATGCAGCTCAGTGGTAGAGCCCTTGCAAAGCACACGAGAGGTGTTGGGTTCAACACTCTAGTACCGCAACAAAAAGAAAAGAAATCAGTTCTAGGGCTCAGGGGTAACCCAGTGGAGCTTGCGTACCTGGGTTTGATCCTTAGCATTACACACGAAAGAAAAGGAAGGAAGGAAGGAAGGGAGGGAGGGAGGGAGAGAAACATGCCCTATCGGTGGTTTTGTATATTTGTACAAAATATTTGCATATACTGAAATTCCAATATAAGTACTTAAATAATTTCATGCCAAAATTTCTAGCTTAAAAGATTCTTTTTTTACACGTGTTTGTCTCATGTCTTACTGCGGTATACTTTATATGCAATAAGCTGTACATATTTAAAAGATATAATTTGATGAAACTCATTACATGTCTACATCCATGAAACCATCCCAAGATATCAGTCGAGGTATCCAGTATTTTCATCACCCTGAAAATTTCCTTGTGCCCTTTTGCAATTCATCATTCCCTCGCCCCACCCCCTCACAAATACTGATCTGCTCTATGTCACTGTAGATTACTTTGCATTTTCTGGGACTTTTATATACATGGGAGAACAAAGATGTTCTTTTGTTTTGTTCTGGCTTTATTCACTAGACATAATTACTTTGAGGTTCATTCACATTGTTACATAGGTTACCAGTTCAGTACTTTTCATGGCCAAGCAGTATTCCATTGTGTGGGTTTACCAGTTTGTGTATTTATTCATCTGCTGATATATGTGGTTCATTTCCAGTTTATGACTATTACAAATTAAGCTGTATATATTGTATAACCCTTTGGGTAGCCATATATTTTATTTCTCTTGGATAAATGCCTGGGAACTGAATGTGTAACTGTATGTTTAGTTGCCAAACTGTCTCCCCAGATGATTGTACCATTCCCATGTGGGGTGGACAAAAGTTGTAGTCACCCATACCTTCATTTACATTTGGTTGTTGTTGTTGTTGTTGTTAGGTGCCATCGAGTCAGTACCTGACTCATAGTGACCCTACGTACAATAGGTGAAACACTATTGTCAGTGCTTCTCTGCTATTCATTGGGTTTTCAATGGCAGTTTGATTTTTGGGAGCGGGTTGCTGGGTCCTTCTCCCAAGCCTACAGCACCTGGCATTCCCAGGTGGTCTCCCATCCAAGTACTAATCAGGCCCTTCCCTGCTTAGCTTCTGAGATCTGACGGGATGGGATGCCACAGTGCTAAGGCTGCAGGCTTATACTTGGTAGGGCCAGCCTTTTTAATTTTAGCCATTCTAATGAATATGCTATAATTATTTTTCAAATTCAGACTCTGCAGTAAATTTCATGATACGGCTTCAGGAAGAATCTTGTATAAGAAACTTCTGGCAGGCATTGGAATTAATGGCCCACCCGTTGTCTCTCCAACTCCTGCTTCAAAGGATCAGCCAAGTGAACAGTCTCAAAAGCAGGAGCAGCAACAGCCAGATCTTCCTGAGAGGTAAAATGAAACAGAACACAAGATATATTAAAGCTAGGATGCCAGCCAGGCACTATGACGCACACTTGGAGGCCCAGCAACTCAGGAGGCTGAGGCAGGAGGATCGCAAGTTTGAGGCCAGCGGCAACCTGCACAACTTAAGGAGACCCTGTCTTTAAATTAAAAAGGAGCTAAGGGTGCAGCTCTGTAGGAGAGCATTTGCCTAGCATGCTCCAGGCCCTACATGCAACAATACCTAGTACTGGGGGGAAAACAAAAAGGAAAGAAAGAAAGAAAGACAAAGAACCAAAAAGCCAGTGCCTACCTCATAGATATTTGCTAGGTAGATACGTATTTTAATAACTTTTACTTCAATAAGAAAGATGGCATGTTATACCTATAGTTATTGTTGTTGTTGTTGTTAGGTGCCGTTGAGTCGGTATCCAACTCATGGCGACCCTCATAGGGTTTTCAACGGCTGAGTGCTTCAGGATTGTCTTGGGAGTGGATTGCCAGGCCCTTCTCCCATTTTTGCGGTGATGGGAATTGAACTCGGGACCTCAGAGACTGCAGCGCAGTGCTCTACCCACTGAGCTAAATCCCAGCCCCAAGAGTCAGGGAATTTTAGGAATCTTAGGAATGACTGGATCTGCCTGTGAATTTAGAAATGAAAGTCCTGAGGTCTGAGGATGTGAGGACCTGCCTCAGGTCATTCACCAACGTGAATCCAGGACCCCCCCTCCCACCCCCCACCAGATAAGCTGTCTGTAGCTCCAATGTTCCCACACCTGCGTTCACATCTATTCTTTCCCGAAACTTAGATTTCTTACCACCATTTAACATGTACTGCAAAACACACCCACTGAGCCAGTTAGCATTCCTAATATGAATGATAGAATTATTAAAACGACTGCCAAATTGAATGGTAACAATGATACACACTCAGTAAATCTATTTTTAAAAAACAGGCCCGCGAATATGCTAGTTCTTCTTCCATTTGAAAACTGCAGGCTTATTCTAATGAAAAGATATTATTTTAACTTACTTGTTCATAGCTTATCATAAATCCGTAGGACAGGTACTAGTCGGCAGACTTCACTTTGTCATATCCCTTTTTAAAAATTCTTAAGTGTAGAGTAATGGAACCGTTTTAATGATATCCTAATCATTTAATGATATGCTAGTGAAATTTGAATATCTGCCTTTTCAGGAATAGCTGCTTTATAAATAGGCGGAAAGATGGTATTTTAAGAGAAAGGTTAAATATTCTGTGATAAGATATGTCTGCTTCCTAAAACTGGTGAAAGAAGTAATGGAAATTAAGCATTTCATAAAACACAGGCTTTCCGGGTGCTCCTGTAAAAGTCAGGAGAAGCGGAGGGAGAAATAGCAGTCCATTCTCCATGACTATCTGATGTCTGTTTTGTTCCCCCCCAAATGGGACCCAAGAGACTTCTAGAAAGCTGAGAAAGTAGTTATCCTCCAAACACACACACACACACACACACACACACACACACACACACAAGCTCATACTCGAGGCACGTCACAGAAAATGTAAATCAATTCAAGTTCGTAAATCAACTTGGAATAATTGTGGCTTCTCTTCCTCTCCATGGATGTCCAATGACTTCCTTGATCTAGTTACCACAAAATGGCCCATTTCTTTAATTTAAAGTTTTATCATGGGCCCTGACTTTAAATTTTCCTGGTTCATAAAAACATCTTTTTCAGCCAGTCGTGCCCAGTCCCACGCCATTTTCATCCAGCTCCGAGCACGGTTGAGACTCGCAGCATGAGATGATCTGTCTGCCTTCCCCATCCACCTCCCACCATCTTCCAGCACACCGTGGCCTGGACGTGGAGGCAGTGCTGCTGACTGCTAGGTCCGGCTCTGGAACTGGGTGGCCCAGGAGGTGTCTGAGCCACCTTGCTTTCTGAATGTGTTTCCCCATTTGTGAACCAGGGGCCATAAACCTCCTGTTGTCTTGGGATATGTGAAGAAGGGCGGGGTCTATAGAAAGCATTCTGCGTGTGTCAGTTGACACCATACCTAAGTGCCTGCTTGTGATTTCAGAGCCCATCCCACGGAAGATAAAACCAGCAGGACCAAGAACATGACCAAAGAGGAAGTCATTGAAAAACTCAAAAGCTGCATAAGGCAGCAGGACCCAACCTTCAGAAAGCAGTTCCTTAAAATCAGCAAGGACCCGGACGGGAAGATTACCTTGCAGGACTTCCGGAAGGTAGGGGATGGGTGCTCCCTGTCGCTTGCTTTCTTTTTTTTTTTTTTCCGGTACTGGGGGTTGAACCCAGGGCATCATGCCTGCATGCTTTCCAAGTGCTGGAGCACTGAGCTGTGCTCCCAGCCCTTTTTTTTTTTTTTTCACTTTTTGAGACAGGGTCTCGCTAAATTACACAGACTGCCTCTGGTCTCGAACTTGCGATCCTCCCGCCTCTGCTCCTGAGCCGCTGGGATGACAGGCGTGTGCTACCTCGCCTGCTCTTGCTTGCTTTCTTTCAGAAGCTCAGTTACTACTTCAAAAGAGAGGAATCAAGTGGCCAATCCTGATTTATTCCAGACCAAAGCAGTTTCATGTTAAGGCAGTGTTCGATAATTTAAAAGAATTCTTTGCGCCAAAAATTGTCCTTGACAAATTTTTTCCAAGAACACTTCCAGTGTAGATGTGGCGTGCTTTTGACACGTAAACTTTGCAAACAGCATTCTTTGTTGCGCTGTTTGGCTATCCACTGTGTACCTGGCTCTGTGCATTGGGGCAGAGTGGGGATTGGGGCACAAAGCTGTGTCAGGGAAGAGTTTGTGTGATGCTCTGGTAACAGAGCTGGGGTTTGTTCCTCTAGAAAGTCTTTTTTAAAAGATCTGGCAATGAAATATGGCAAATGCACAGTGCTGATTTGCATGTGCTTATGGGAACTAGTGAGTTTCTGCCAGAAAGGGCTCAGCTTGAAGAGTTCTGCATAGATTTCTCAGGAATTCATTTAAATGATTGCTTAAAATTCCTATTCCGATCCCTCTAGCTAATCAGCTTCAGCTATATTTAAGGAAAGCGTCTCCGTTAATATGTAGCACTGTCCATGTGGACAATTTTAGAAGGAAGCAATGAGATATATTTCCAAAAAGAGAGTAATTGCCTAATTACTCGAGTGTCCACTGTAAGCCAGGCACTGTAACAGGCCCATTTCAGCCTTATTTCTAGGCCTCATAGAGCAGTGTGTCAGAAGCATCGTAGAGGGGGGAGCAGGGCTAGAGGCACACAGATGGGGTTAGGTAGCTGTAGAATCTTCCAGACTCCTCTCCCCAACAAAACAAAACAAAAAGATGTTGAGGGTTTGATACAATGTGAGCACGGGAGATAGCTGGGGGGAATAGAGACCAGGCAGGCTCAGGAAGAAGGGGTGAGGGAGAGGAGAGAGCCAGATGGTTCCAGATCCCTGGCTTCGGGGCCAGGTGGCTGGCAAGCAGTCACTGAGGAGCTGGGGAGAGCTAACTCGGCCGCTGGGAGGGAACTGTGGGAGTTGAGCTACAGGGATTGGGAGGCCATGGCGTGCAGTCCCCTGCCGCAGCGTCCCCTTCCCCTCCCCTGCAGCGCACAGAGCCCTGGGTTTATTTCATACTGAGGTGCTGGGGCCAGTCCTTGCCCCTAGTGCGTGAGGGCCTCGGGCCATCGCCGTGCTCCACAAGCAGACCGACAGGTGGAGCACTGCTCTGCTACGCTACGCTCCGCTCCGCTCCGCTCTGCTCTGCTACGCTCTGCTCTGCTCTTTCACAGAGGGCAAGCCACTGCCTGGGAGAAGCGGCAGGAGGCAGCAGCAGATCTGGACACTCACGACTGCTGACTGCCCCAGAAGCCGCCCCCCGGCCCCTCTGGGAGCTCTTACATTGTCATGAGTAGCAGGGTCCCCCCACTTTATGGCTTTATCTGCCACCGATAACTCAGTGCCCCCGACACTGTGCCATGCCCAGCACTATGTCAGTGCTTCTCTGCTATTCCTAGTGCATGGCCCAGGCCATACCTGTCTCTATGGGGCATTGGAAACCCACATGCCTGTATGCATGTGTGTGCAAGCACACACCCACACATACAGAATTGTCCCTCAGTGTCTGCAAGGAATTGGTTCCAGGACCCCCGCAGATTACAAACTCCCAGATATTCAAGTCCCTTGTATAAAATGGCATCCTGTTTTCACACAATCTGTGCACATCCTCCGCTATACTTTAAATCATCTCTTGTTGTTCGGTACCCGTCGAGTTGGGTCCGACTCACAGCGACCCGATGTACAACAGAACAAAACACTCCCCCACACTGTGCCATGCCCGGCACTATGTCAGTGCTTCTCTGCTGTTCCTAGGGTTTTCAATAACTGATTGCTTCAGGAGTGGGCTCCCAGGTTCTTCTCCCATATATCATCTCTAGATTACTTGCAATACCTACCACAATGTAAATGCTATTTAATTGTTATTCTGTTGTTGTTTGTTGTAGTGCTTAGGAAATCATGGCAAAAGAAAGAAGTGTGAACATGTCAGTACAGATAATTCTTTTTCAAATATTTTTCATCCCCGTCCGGTTGCGTGCCCGGATCCGGAACCCATGGACAAGGAGAGCCTACCATATTATAAAATTTGGGGGTGGGCACACTACTCCCCAAGTAAAGGCAAGAGTTGGCTCCAGTGGGAGAGGGGGGAGAGCGGAAATCAGGCAGCAAGGCCAGCAGCTCTGCCATCCGTCCTTTCCGTGTGCCCGCCGAGGGGCCTGTCATTCCCTGGGTCAGCGCTGAGCCTTCTGCCGCCAGGGGCAAAGCACAGTTGGAGTCTCTGCCCTACCTGTCACCAGGCGGTATCTTCCATTACCTGGGGCCAGTGACTCATGGGGAAAGATGGCAACATCAAAAGACCTGTAGGCGTCCGGCGCGGTGGCACACACCTGTAATCCCAGCAGCTCGGGAGGTGGATGCAGGAGGATTACAAATTCGAGACCAGAGGCAGTCTGCATAACTTAGCGAGACCCTGTCTCAAAAAGTAAAAAAATGGGCTGAGGACGTAGCTCAGTGGTCCAGCACTTGCAGAGCATGCAGGCATGAGGCCCTGGGTTCAACCCCCAGTACCACAAAAAAAAAAAAAAAAAAAAAAGACCTGTAGGCCAGGGTAAGGCTAACGGGGCAATTAGAGCAATTGAGCCATAGTCTCTCAGGAATTTGAGGTCAGCGTTATAATCCTAGTTCCCCGTGCCCTGCTCTTCCTGAGTTCGCTATTTTCCGTGAACACCGAGCATTGTCTCGTGCGCCTTTTCTCCTCGTCCTCCCTCTGGAGCGCCAGCTGAAGCCTTTAGAGACGCGCAGAGCCCAGAGCTTGGCAGCAAGCTCCCCACACACCCCCGAGACATGCACTGGGGAAGCAAGAGTTGGAAGCGGCTCAGACTGGTGTCCCAGATTCCAGGGTGCTACCCCTCCCTTGTCTGCCTGCAGGAGCCGAAGGCCCCTCGCCTCACTCCCCTCCTTCCTCCCGGCAGAGCGCCTTCCTCGCTCGGGCCCATGAGACCCACAGCTTGGGGAACTTGTGGTCTCTTGTACCCTCCCGCCAATTCCCAGTCACACACGTTCTTCCCCACCCCAGGGCCAGGGACCCAGTATAAAACAGCCCGATACCATCAGGCAGCTCCTGGCCCTCCGCTGGGATAAGCAGAGGGAATGATTATGACTGAGTGATTAGATTTTTTTAAAAAGTCAAGTAGTGAATTTTTCACGCATCTGTTTTTAAATCTTCTATGGGGAACATCTGATTCTGTTTAGTAAATAAAATTGATATTTTTAGAACTTCATATGGCTTGTGGTCAGTTACATGAGAGAAAACCACACAACTAAGGGAACAATAAGAGGGACACAGACACTTTCACAGTAAGAGACACAGATGTGTGTCCACAGGGCTCCGAGACCCAGAGAGGCAAGAGATCTTCCTGGAGTCTTCACCCTGCACGCGCTGGTTCAGGGCTATCACAGCTAAAGGCTTCAAAACTCATGCTGCATTTCAGTTACTGTCAGCAAAGAAGGAATTCCTGGTGTTCCCTCAGGGCCCACTCGGCTGGGCACACAGAGTAGGTGTTCTCCGTCCTTGCTCAGGTGTGGGGGAAATGCATGGGAACGTGGCTGAAGTGTCACATTCTCAAGGACAGTAGAGGGAAGAGGATGAGTGTAGGTTTGCTTTAGTTCCTAAGCTTCCTGTGCCAGACAGTTTCCTAACTCTGCAGGTGCTTTAAGGGAGTGACTGGCTTTGTGTTTGAGATCCTCCACACCTCATTCTGGGCTGGGATTTAGCTCAGTTGGTAGAGTGCGGCTCTGCAGTCTCTGAGGTCCTGAGTTCAATTCCAGGCACCACAAAAACGGGAGAAGGATGTGGCAACCCAATCCTGAGGCAATCCCGAAACAAAAAGCCATTGAAAACCCTATGAGGGTCGCCATGAGTCAGACACGACTCAACGGCACCTAACAACAATAACAACATACCTCATTCTGTCCATCCAAGCCCCACTCAACCTAAGTCTGTGCTTGCTCCATCTTCCAGCAACATTCTGTCAGAAGCCACAGCTGCACTCTTTGGGCACCTGTTGTTGTTGTTGTTGTTGTTGTTGTGTGCCATCGAGTCAGTGTCTGACTCATAGCGACCCTATGTATAACAGGTGAAACAGTATTGTTAGTGCTACTCTGCTCAAAGGGGTTTTTAATGGCAGATTGATTTTTGTTCCCAAATGGGCAGGTTCCTCCAGGACTGCAGCGGCTGCATCCCTCAATGTCCACTACCTCTTCCTCTAGGGCCTCTTGGGCTTTGCCTTTGGAGGCTTCTCTCCCTGGTGGATTTTCGTCTTCTAAGGCCCCAGAGAGCAGGGACTTTCCTCCATAGTTCAGCCTGTGTCTGGAGGGAAACCAGTCCTGGTGTGAGCCCTCCCACGTCTTTTAATTTTGCAACTGTATTGTCACATATTTAGTGGAAGCTTTGCAGGTCCTCTGCCTGGACCAGCACAGCTTGTCAAGCCCACATCCCAAAGTCACCAGCAATTCTCAGGGCAAGGGCAGTGGTACCATCCGAGTGCACTTCCACAAGGTTCAGCCCTCCTTGGAATTCTAGTCCCTTCCATCTTCATTGCTTCCTCAGCTCTCCTACGCCTTTCGACAGATGGTGGTTGTAATCAGGCGGGCTGTCCTAGTGGTAGTTGTGAATGTTTGCTTCCTGGGCAGCAGAAGTTGAAGTATGTCAGTTTTGTTAGTGTTTTCACAGTGACAACTTTAAGCCAGGTGCAGTGGCATCTGCCTGTAATCCCAGCCACTGAGGAGGCAGAGGCAGGAGGATGGCAATTTCAAAGCCAGAAGCAACTGGAATCACTTAGTGAGACCCTGTCTCAAGATTAAAAATGGACTGGGAGTGCAGCTCAGTGATAGATTGCATACAAAAGTATATGTGAGGCCCTGGGTTCCAGCCCTTTAGAACCACAAAAAAAAAAAAAAAAAAAAAAAAAAAAGCCAAGTTTATTTGTATCATTATTTTCTCTATTGTATATTTGTCTTTCATTTATTTCTGCTGCTATATTATCTGCTTCATTCTACTTGATTTAGATTTAGCTTGTTTTTCTTTTTCTAATTTCTTGAGATAGAATATTAGGTCATTGATTTTTTAGCCTTTCTTTTCTAAGGTACGAATATCTGTTATCCATTTCCCTCTAAGTACAGGTTTGTTCCATTATGCAATTTTGATATATTTTCATTATCATTCAGTTCCACATATTTTCCAATTTCCCTTATAATTTCCCTTTTTTCTAATGATTTTGAAAAATGCATTTAATTTACCTCTGTGGCATTCCTTTAAACAACACGTTACCCCAGTCTAATCATGAGAAAAGTCTCAGACCATTCCCAGTTGACAGACAGCGTATAAAATATCTGACCAGAAGTCCTCAAAAGAGTCAAGGTCCTCAGAAACAAACATTTCTAAACATTTGAGATTTTATAGTTAACCTCTTATTATTGGCTTTAAAGTTGATTTAATTGTGATCATCCCTGCAGCTGTACCACTGTCAGATCTCGGAAGCTAAGCAGGATCGGGCCTGGTTAGTCCTTGGATGGGAGACCACCTGAGAAACCAGGTGCTGTAGGCTTGGGAGACAGACCCAGCAACCCACTCCCCCAAAATAACCAACCATTGAAAACCCCATGAAAAACAGAGAAGCACTACAGTGTTTAACCTGCTGTACGTAGGGTCGCTATGAGTCAAGACACTGACTTGACGGCACCTAACAACAACCACAATTGTGATCAGATAATAGATTCTAAAGTCTATATGACTTCAATAGATATTTTGAAATATATTGAGGCTTGGATCATGACCCAACATACAGAATCAGCTTTGGTAGATGTTCCACAAGCACTTGAAAAGAATGTGTGTTCCACCATAAGATGTTCAGTTTTCTAAGTATGTCAGGTTGATTTTTATTAATTCCATTTTTCAGAACTTCCATATGCTTACCAAAATTCTGCCTGTTCGTTCTCTTAGGTGTTGAGAAAAGTATGTGGAAGTCTCCCTCCTCTCTCAGGGTTTAACTTCACTTTGAAGTGAAGTTACTGGGTACAGATAGATTTTAGAATTGCTAAAACTTCTTGTAAATTGTCTTCTTTGTCACCATGACGGTCTGGGTAGAGAATCCTGCTATTTGTCCTCAAGATCATTTTGCCTGATAGTAATACCTTTTCATTAGTGTTAGCATAGTATATGCGTCTCTGTCCTTTGACATTTAAACTACCTGGGTACATACAGTAAGCCTCTTGAGTGCAGCATATAACTGCTTTTTCCTAAAATGTAATGTGACAATTTTAATTTTCAACTCAAAGTATTTGTACGTATTAAATATGTCTGTCATCTTAATAGTTTTTTTCTGTTTGGCTTAGATGTCCCACGTTTCTTTTCCTGTTGTGTGCCAGTTACTTGTTGCTGTGATGTAATATCTGATGCTGACACAAGCAACTTAGGGAATGAAAGATTCATTTGGCTCATAGTTGGGAGGTTTTTAGTCCCTAGTGGTGTGGAGGCATGGCTGCAGGGCCTGCGGCAGAAGTCTTCACATCCTGGTGGATAGGAGCAGAGAGAGCTTGACTGGAGCCACAGATCTAAGTAAACCCTCAATGGCTGCCCTACCTCGTGACCTACTTCCACCAGCTACCTCCCAACCCTTAAAGTTCTAGATCCTCTCAAAACAGCACCACCAGCTGGAACTAAGCATACAAACAGGGGAACTTTAGGAGACATCTTAGATTCAAACTATAACATACCCTCTCTTGCCTTCTTTTAGATTATTCAGCTATTTCTGTTATTCCATTTTCCTCTCCATTAGGTTATGTTAAAATAGTCTTATATTAGTCTTAAAGGGGCTACCCTAAAGATTGTGGCATGCAGCTTCATCTTATTATGTTGCTAGCTGCCGTCAAGTCAGTTCCAACTCATAGTGACTCTATGTAGGGTTTTCAGTGGCTGATTATTTAGGGGTTGCTTCAGGAGTGGATTACCATGTCCTCCCATTTTTGCAGTGCTGGGAATTGAACCTAGGGCTTCAGAGAACACAGAGCAGCACTCTGCCACCTGAGCTAAACCCCAGCATATAGCAATGCTAGATTTTTTAATACTTCAATTTGTTCTCTCTTATCTTTTGCATTATTGTCATGTATTTTAATTTTACATATATTCTAAAATCCCACAAGGCATCATTATTAGTACAGTAAATATTCTGTGATATGACTCTATGGATTTACCCCGGCTGTTTTTCTCCTTTTCATCTTATATTTTGTGCTTGCACCTGGACTCTATTATGATGATGATGATGATGATGATGATGATGATGATGATGATTCCAGAAGACCTCCACTTTGTACTCCCGTTAATGCAAGTGTAGTGAAAGCTCACCCTGAGTTTTAAGTTTATTCAGGGTTCCTCAGTTTTCTACATAAGGTCCTTTTCCAGGCGTGTATCCAGGATGCCCTGTTACATGTAGTCTTCATGCCTCTTGAGGTTCCTCTTGGTGTGACACTTTCCCAGACGCCCCTTGTTTCTGAGGACCTTGACTCTTTTGAGGACTTCCGGTCAGATATTTTATACGCTGTCCATCAACTGGGAATGGTCTGAGACTTTTCTCATGATTCGACTGGGGTAATATGTTGTTTAAAGGAATCCACAGAGGTAAAGTGACTTTCTCATCACATCCTGTCAAAGACACATCCTGTTAATATGACTTATTACTATCTATGTTGACCTGGAGCATCTGGCTGAGGTGCATTTGTCAGGTTTCTCCATTGTCAAGTTACTCTCTCTCTCTCTCTCTCTCTCCCTCCATATTTCACTTTTTGAAGAAAACCACTCTGCACAGCCCACAGGTAAGCAATGTGGAATTGTAACACTCCACCACCGCCACCACTACCACCACCACCACCACTACTTCTCCTTCTCCTTCTCCTTCTCCTTCTCCTTCTCCTTCTCCTTCTCCTTCTCCTTCT